>JAVRXN010000007.1:0-102500 GCA_033556935.1 Timema podura | reverse complement strand
GGCATGCAGTCATGTCTGACTTACCATTGATGGGAAGGTCTGGGGACCAATCCCCAGCCGGGTTTAGTAAGTTTTTTTTTCATAAATTGTTTCACATTTTTACTCCGTGAAAAATTAGGTACATTTCCTTTAAATTCAACCTTCTGGGTGGTATGAAGTGGCGTAAACAATAATACTGATTAATATCGTAATAATAATAATAATAATAATATATTTCGTTTGTCTTTCAAAACTGGACTCTACTCGAAAGAATTCAAAAAACAATATTGGTTTCAACCCCTATTTTCCATTATATCAAATACTTTAAATTCCAATGAGAAGAATTTTATTGTCGTTCATAAACTAGATACAAATAAGAATACAAAAATACTCGACTTCATGTCAGTCCTTTAAAAAAAAAACTATGGATGTATAAGGTAGGGTGGAGGGGTATATTGAAAAGACTATGTTTTTCATTACCCTCACAAAGGACGAGGTATTTTATTTATAGACCAAAGTTATCATATATTGTATGTGGAATATATATAGAAGGCAGTCGGAATGCAGGTATATAATGTGGAAGGGCCGGAGTAATGTAATGGGAGCATTCTTTTGAGTTTTCCAATAGCGTTGTCCGAGGCAGACTATATGCCCTTCCATATTTTATATAATGTCAGCTTGAGTTTCATATCTTCTCTTCTCACTCACACACACACACTCTCCCTTTTTTTTTTTTTTTTACAATTTCTCATCCACTATTTGAGGTCTCCACCCCAAATACGTAAAATAAAACTCAATTCAGTGGACATACCTTTCTTTGTGTTAACTTTACGAAAATGTTTGCTTTCTGGTTTAACACTTCAGAAGAATATTTTTTTTTAGCATCATGTACTACTACTCGTTAGGTTTATACGCCTATTGTACTAATTACGGTAATTGGTTTTAGGGATTAGGAATTCCATAATTAAAAGAAGTGTACCCGCACTTGCGTGGAGTAAGAGTGGAAAAATCACCCTTAGTACACCCGACCGAGATTCGAACCTTGATCTCCCGTCATCGGCAGTCTTAATCTTTCACGAGAATGACGCTTAAGCCATGAGACGATAATTTGAACAGATAACTCTACAGTTAAATGTTGGATCTAGATTATTTATATATATTTTATATACATTAACAAAGTTCTATTAAACTAAAATATACTCAGTTTTAAAAAAATTTAACTAGAAATTTGTTGGTTTCAATGAAAGCTCTTTTTTTTTAATTTTTCATGTTTAAGGTGGGGATGAGGTTAAGTGTTTTTGTAGTTTGGTTATGTATTAAAACATTTTTCTTAAGTAGAAACACGGTTTAATTTTCTTCGCATTTTTTTTTAATATTGTCATGAGCATAGCGGCATTAGGTGAAATACTTTAAAAATGAAGAGAAAAAGTTGTCATTAAATTCCAGGACACCTTGAAAGATATTCACTATGTTTATACTGAAGAAATATATATGGTTTTATTTTTAACAAAAAAATTTTTTTTATACAAATATTACAAAAACACTTACATTTTCTTGTGTGATTTGCACCTCCACCTAAATGGAAAGCCTATAACACCTTAATTTATATTTTATGGGTGTGCAACATTGTTTTGAAGGAAGTAGATCCGAATTAGCTTGAAGGTATGTTACAAAAACTTATTATTAATTAAACCTTAGTAAAATATCCCAAATTCACCTGACCTGAGATTAGAACCTCAACCTCTACGTCACTGTTATTTTTTTTCAAACCTTTCACCCTAGAACGCGTGACCACTAGTACGCTATTTTTATTCTGGAAACCAACTTATAGACGATAGAAAACTAGTTTTTTGCCACTCATAATTTTTTTTCTATTCCTGCAGACACCGCATGGTCTAACGTAGTAGACTAGACTTCTAATGACGGTTTTCTAAAATGGTTTTATACTCTCCTTCCATACAAATGTGGGAACACTTCCTATAAATATCACCTTTATCAACCCTAAGACAATTAAAGTAATTTGTACATAAACATATAACCCGAACGGGTAGTAAGATGAGGTGCTAAAATTAAATGTTCTTTGTATTTTATGTTTCTTACCACGTCTTACCAATCGTACGGGTTATACGCATGTAATATGAATTACGCTTATGAGTTAGTGATGAGTAAGGTATAATCTAGAGTAAATATAACCGCATTTTCTTGAAGAAAGAGAGATTGGGAAACAATTTAGTAAAAACTACTCTAATTACATCTGAGATTCGAACCTTGACCTCCTCCAACAACGGCAAGGCAAACAAAATAAGCTTGACATGTATACCGCATGCCTTACCAGCGCAGGTAGCTTTTTATTTCTCACCCGACCCTATTTTATATAACCTTTCATGATCGCCAAAATAAGTTTTAGATAACAAAATAAGACATTGACTATAAAAATTGGTACCGGCTTCAGTCGTGTCATTCTCGCAATAGACTTTACTACCGATGACGGAGATAACAGGGTTCTAATCCCGGTTGGGTGTACTGAGGGTGGTTTTATTTTTCTTGAATAGTCTTCCACTCCCTTTTTCACGCAAATGAGAATACACTTCTCTAAATTCAACCCTTATTCATCCCTAGCACATTAGCGTAATTAGTACATATGGATGACCTGGTGGTCTAGGGGTAAGGTGTCAGACTTCTGTGCTGAGGGTCCGGGGTTCAATCCTCGGTCCCGGCACAGATTTATCTTATTGCCGAACCCTCCCTTCACCTCTGACAAGACGTGTATTAATCACAACTTGTGAATGTGAGGAATGCCAGGCCTCTATCGTGGTTCGGATTCCACGTTAAACTGTAGGTCCTCCATTTAATCCCACAATCATCCTACCATTACACATTAGCGTAAGTGCGTATAACCCGAACGGGTAGTAAGACACGGTGCTAATAATAATATATAATAGTACATAAGTGTATTGCACGAAAACGTGGTGTAAAAAATATTGGTGGTTATATTAATTTTTATCTTCAGGTCTTCACTCATCTATATTTTTTTAACCCACCCCCTTCTCTGCAAAGAGGAATTAGCAAGCGGAGAGATCATTATGTAGGCATCTTTGCGCGCTGTTTTTTTTTTTTTTTACACTCTGACCCACTCCATTCCCCCCGCTTGAACTCTTGCGGAGCGATCTTGAGTCTCAGTGATGAACAGCAGACTCCTAATTACCCCCCCCCCCCCACAGACTTTATTCAGCGCTCTAATTACGACCGCCAGATGGCAGGGTGGTAGGATAGCTACAACATGGGATGCCATCCGGGCTTGCTCCGGCAATTATTGGTAGATACTACTCGTAAAGGAAAAACTGTATTTAAAAACATGTAGTGACGTCAATTAAGTACGTAATGTGAATTATAATTAGTGGTATTTAGAGTTAACGCCTTTATCCAAATGGTTATATCAGCGTAAAACTTGCAAACTAGCTTAAGTCTAAAACTAATGCGAGGAAACTGAAGGATAATAAATATTAATTATTTCAGCTTCACTATAAATCGAACTAAGGACACTTTACCAGCAGACTTATTATGTACTACAAAAATAATAATAGTGCAGATGCGTATAGCCTTTAAGCATAACGTAATTAAAAGTCCAACACCTTAGCTCAGTCGGTAGAGTGTCTGCCTTCTGAGTTCAGAGTCCCAGGTTCGATTCCTGGCATGACCGAAGTGGTTAAATATGGGTTTACCCTTGCACACTGATAACGGTATGGTACTGGATGTTGTGCCTGTCCTAGTCTTAAGTTAGATTATAAGACATTTGAAGCTACGACAGGCCTAGCAAGCCGGTAGTGGGAAACA
Organism: Timema podura; assembly: GCA_033556935.1. Lineage (NCBI taxonomy): Eukaryota > Metazoa > Arthropoda > Insecta > Phasmatodea > Timematidae > Timema > Timema podura. The sequence goes on along the minus strand of JAVRXN010000007.1, from coordinate 98,687 downwards.
CGAGTATATGGCTTGAATGAAATAGAATAAAAAAAACTGACCTAGGTCACGAACTGGAAACAGTAGTGGATGTAAACTTAATTGAAAACAAATATTATAGCAGCTCAACATTCTTTCTACTTCAAAGCATGTGATCTTTATTGTTATCAACAAAAATGTTGAGTCTACCATTAAAAGTAATCCAAGGCTCACTTCCTTTAATTTTTTCACCCTCCACGTATTACAACAGGTCTGGGATGTACATACGCCTACACTTATGTGTTAGCGATGGGAAAGACGTAACCTGTATGAAATGTATCCACATTTTCATGGAGGTTATCGAAAACCAAATGGTCCGTATCCGGCAAACCAAACAATACGAGACTGACGCATTTGTTATTGCTCGCAAGCAGTATTTTAGTCAGCAAGAGTGGTTAAATTATAACAAATATAAAATATATGCTGCGGGTGTTTTTGTTGAACATAAATATATTTAATCAGTTATAGACAAACTCTGAGTCAACGACTCAAAAACATCAGACATTTCCAAGAACGTAAGTCAAACCTTCGGTCAGCCAATTAGTGATGGCAGGACAAACACTTTTAATTTCTAAAAATAAATTTTATCACAATTCAACGTCCATAAAAAATTTAAAATGTCAGATTAAAATATGTTTTTTAACAATAAAAATAATATCGAACGTTTAAATCAACTGGGAACATGAAATAAAATTTTAATGTGAGAAACTGAAAACTAGAAAAAAAAAAGATAAAGTAACGATATAGCTTGCGGGTGTTTTTTTTTTAAATTCACGTTATCAAAAGCGAGCTTTGAATTACGAGCTCACATCAAACAGGAAAGTAAATATTGATTTAACTATAACAACTATTGAATTTGAAAATGTTTACATGAGTCTAGTTTATGATGGTTTAATTCCGATCACAAAAAACAAGCAGAATATACAATTCAATGTTCATAGAAAGGGCGTATTAAAAGTTTAAAGAAAAATTCCAGCAAAAATTTATCATATTTCACAGTAATGATATTTCATAGGAATTGATAATTACTATAAAAAGCGACAGCTACAGATCTCATGACTTGACGTATGAATGTGTGAAAGTAAATCTAATAGCTTTTTTAGGATTGAGATAAGGCTCTTCCTATGAAAATATTATCTAAATGGAATTAGAGACTCTGATATATATATATGTATATATGTATATATATATAGACAGAATAGAGAAATTGTTTCAGAAATGACACATACAATTGTATTTCAATCCTTGTGGACCAACAGCTATCAATACTTTCTCACTGTAAATCATTCCAAATTTTAGCTCGTATATTGGGATATATTGGGATGATTTTACAGTATATATATTTTAGCTCATATATATATAAATATATACACAAATTTGGGATGATTTTACATTGAGAAAGTATCGATAGCTGTTGGTCCACAAAGCTTGAAACACAATGGTATGTGTCATTTTCTGGAACAATTTCTCTATTCTGTCTAAAATTGATACTCCCTTTCGCCTTTCATCTACAGTCACCCTTTGTCCTTTATAATGTCATTAAGAAAGAGGGGAAAGAGAAATAACAAAAAAAAATATCCAAAGTTAAAGAGGAAAGCTCGCTGCTATTTTGCAAATATCTTAAAACTTTCTTTCGTGAGCCTGACTGCATTTACTGTACTTGTTAAAGGAAGGTGAAGCCATTTTCAATCAAGGATAGTCTCATAACTCCGCAAATATGATTAACTAGTTGTTTAAAATGAGCTAATGTAACATTTTCATATTAATAAAACTCAAATTATAGGGTTGTTAATTAAAAAGAGCCCTGTCAGAATCTTTTGATTTTATTTTGGCGTGAACCATATTTTGAAATAATGCATTTTAAAACTCTTTTTTTTATCAATTAGTATTACTACCCGTTAGGGCTGTACGCTAAATAAATATTGCATTAAAGCTTAACGTCTGCTTGGCAATTTTTCGTCTACTGAGGTGGCCCCCTTCGGCTGGGTTCACACAGGATTAGACAAGACTGTCTTAGTCAAAAATTATTCGATAAATGAGATCACCTGCACACCAGATCAGTCATTTTGTCTGAAACTAAAACCCACGAATATGGTTGGTTCCTAAATGGCCCTACAGACACATCAACTTGTCGGCCCGACCATCGGGACAACAAATTGGAAGAGAGCCTCCACACTGCCCGACCGTCGGGACAACAAATTGTAAGAGAGCCTCCACACTGCCCGACCATCGGACAACAAATTGGAAGAGAGCCTCCACACTGCCCGACCATTGGGACAACAAATTGTAAGAGAGCCTCCACACTGCCCGACCGTCGGGACAACAAATTGGAAGAGAGCCTCCACACTGCCCGACCGTCGGGACAACAAATTGTAAGAGAGCCTCCACACTGCCCGACCGTCGGACAACAAATTGGAAGAGAGCCTCCACACTGCCCGACCATTGGGACAACAAATTGTAAGAGAGCCTCCACACTGCCCGACCGTCGGACAACAAATTGGAAGAGAGCCTCCACACTGCCCGACCGTCGGGACAACAAATTGTAAGAGAGCCTTCACACTGCCGACCGTCGGGACAACAAATTGTAAGAGAGCCTCCACACTGCCCGACCGTCGGACAACAAATTGGAAGAGAGCCTCCACACTGCCCGACTAGCAATCCAATTTTTCGTAGCTATCGTAATCTCAGAATGAACGTATGCCATACATTCTTCATCTCTATCCAAATAAAAAAAATTGGAATCACGTTAACAATCAATCAATCAAACAATCAATTAGTAAAAAATATTGCAAAAAAAAAAGGAAAAAAGGGCAAAAAATTGCTTGTTAGAAGGGGGAAAAAATAAACCACCTATACAATTTTACTAAAAGAGTTAGATTCAGATGATTTTCTTAATATTTTAAGAATGAATCATGAATGTTTCTCTGAAATACTCAATATGTTGACATCATTTTAAATATAACTAAAGACGCACTTTGACTCTACCCGCCTAAACACTTGGTCCAACAACGCTACAGACACAAGTTGTCGGGCGATGAGGTGGGGAAGTTGGCGATCGGGGGCTGGAGGTTTGCACCACTTACCATCCAACTTGGAAAAAAGTATTGTTGGTTGGACAACAAGCATACACACTATACAATTTATCGGCTTGTTGGATTGGTTGGTTGGCCTGACAAGTTGGTGAGTCTGTAGGGCCCTTCAGTCATCTCCAATATTCAGTGGAATGAGGAGGTAGCAACTTGCGTTTGGAATGTTTCTATTTGGAAGGAAACACACGTATAAGTCTTTGGATTCAGATATAAAAAGGAATAGCCGATCTTTTCTCTCCAACACCATGAGTCTTTCACCGTCTTATTTCATTTAATATACAAACTATTGATTTAAAAAAAAACAGCATAAATCCTAGTCAAACATGGCAAACACGGCAACTCAGTGTGAGCAATACTACGTGGATGTCAGGTGAGCGGGTTGGTGAGCTGGTTGTGGGAACGGGCCACTCATACACAGAACAGTTCTGTGTGATGGTTCGTTCGGACAAAACGAAACGCAAGTGACTGTCATGTTTTTGACTAATTTTTGGACTAATCGACACATCAACATGGACAGTCAACATGGGCCCGACGGCTTTACTTTCCTCTGAAGGAAGTTGTGCTACGGACTTTGGTCGCTCAAAAAAATCCGTTGACCACGGCTGGGTTTTAACCCACATTCATTGGATCCTTACGCAAGAACTCTACCCTAAGACCACCAAGGTTGAATCATCTAACAATTAAGATTTAACTTAGTCAGTTTATTAATTAATACTCCCTAAAATACATTATTTTGAGTTAGGTATTCTAATATAAATTAATTACATTACTGGTTATTTTGCCTTTCATTATAACAGAACCACGAAACACTGTCATCTGAAGATGAAAGATAAGGGGTGGCCAAACTGAGCGCGCAAGTGACTAAAATATAAAATAGAACACATTGGTTGTAATGAGAGGTGGCCAGACTGGAGCGCGCACGCTTGAAAGAATGAATTGGTTCTATTTTTCAAGCGCGCGCGCGCTCGACCCGGTACAGTCTAGTTTACAGGCGCTAGGCAATATTATTTTATGTTTGTTCATTGAGTGCTAGGAAAACTTCTCATTTTGACATTTTTATTAATATCGATAGGTTTAGCACACTTGCTACTAACGGCCTAATGTAATTGGTAAGATCATAAACCATACCTATATTTATATATACATGTTTATATATATATGATTGTAAAACTATATATGTTTAAAATACTTCAATATTATCAAAGTAGGCCTTTAAAAATAAGAATTACCATAGCTTGGAGAGAGGATGAGAAAACCACAACAATAACTCACTTGTCAAAAACCACTCTCATTTTACTGAGTCAAGATTGGAGCCTCCTCGTTAACAACTACGAGAGCTATCTGCTAATCGCGCGCTCGCCAGTCTGGCCTAACCCTAATACAGTCTTGCTCTACGTTTGGACCACTACCAGACTAGGGATGCGGGGGAAAATATCGATGTGTTCCTTTCAATAAAGTACTCTTTTACTCTTACTCGTATGACTGTTCACTCTCTGTAATAGTACCATTTGCTTACCATTTATGTATTTGATTGTAATATGTTTAAACTCACACTCTGAATGCCTGTTTGAAAGTTCTTGCTATCTCGTTCAGAAATAACTAGACATATAATTAAGGCCCTTGGCCCTGTCGAGTGCAAGTCTTAAACCTATTTTTTTGGGATGGTGGTCGGGAGGGTGAAAGGCGTAGTATGGACTTCACAACCGACCAAAGTATCCTTCCGCGCCAACAAGAACAGATGGATCACGGACAGACATGGTCTTGCGGAAAAATCATACATTTGGAGATATCAGTTTTCTCGAGAACAAGTGAAATTTTATAGTGATATTTTCAACACCTCTTCTAAGATAATGTATCAATGTTTATTAGTTGTTATATTTTCTTATTTTTTTATGCAGATGGTAGGTTTTTTTGATCACTGTTAAAATTATATTAAAAAGTATAACTTAGTCAACATTCTTCTACTCTTGAACAAACCGTTTCCGAAAAGAAAATTGCAAAACCAATAAAAATTCTTGAAGATAAACGTTTATTCCCATAGCTCTGCATTTCCACACCAAAAAGAAAGGGGCCAATCTCCTTAAGATATAACTAACTAACTTTTGAAAACCAGTTATCTCTCATGGATAGTACTAAAATTATGTAGGTAGTACAGCCAGTCCAGTTTGCTTTGAGAATCACATCCACAGTGGTTATCTTCTTACCTACTCTTCTTAGGACTTTCTCATTTGTCACCCTGTCTGTCCACATGATCTTCTCAAATCTTCTCCACATCACACTCCAAAGCTCTTCAATTATTTCCTTTCCATCCTCTTAAGAGTTTAAGTTTCTTCTCCATAAAACACAACGCTCCAAATGTGTCATTCCATCAGTTTCTTCCTCAGTTCCAAACTCAACTTGCTGGTCAGCAGTAACCTCTTCTTGTTGAAAGTTTCCTTGGCAATGGCTATCTTCGACCTAATTTTCTTGGTGCAGTAGGCATTATTTGTCAGCAAGAACTGAAGTACAATATTTATTAAATTGAAATATACAATAAATATTAAGAATTTATTCAAAAGTATGAGTTAGTTACTATTTACCAACCCTATTTGTGTACACGTATATTTTGTATTTACTCCTTACATATGTCAGCTAGGTAGGGATTCCCGAGATTTCGCCAAATATTTTAAGATTCCTCCAAATAAATATTCTTGTTTCATATTATCATGTCAACATTTCTGATTGCAGTTGTGAACCAGCCCACACAGTCATCTTGTGATCAACTATTCTCCAAGTGTGCACAAGGGAAAGAACTGGGAATTCTGGGGGAGGAGGAAGGGGATGAATGTAGCAGAGAGACGTAAACCAGCCAGCTCTCTATGTAAGGGGCGTGTGCGGAAGGGTTTTGGTGGGGTGGTTTCTGGGTGTGGGGGGGGTGAAAGAGACTTAAAGTGCACTGCGCTATTGATTTATCGGTTTAATTAGTTGGCGCCGGGGACCCGTGACGGAAGGAGAGGAGAAAGAGGGGAATGTATGGTGTGGGATGAACTAAAAAAAACAGAGATGGAAAACAGAAGACATTTCTGTTGGGAGTAGAGTTGTGGGAGGGCGGGGAAGGGGTAGGATTTGAGGATTTAATTGGTGGGATTGTCAACAGCACTAGGGGTAGGTAACTGTGACATATAGGAGAAAGGGATGCACAAATATCAATATTAGTATCAACAATTACAGTATCAGAGATGTTTATAATTTATTTGAGGTATTTAACCTTCGTATTCTTAACACACTGATTATATCAGCACACGACTTACTAACTAACTTGAATCTATAATAGAAACAACATCCAGCCCCTGGTCGTTTATTCATCACTGATACATTTTTCGGCCATGCTGGAAATCGAACACGGTACCCTTAGCTCAATAGACAGAATTCTGATAGCTATAGATATAATAATAAAACATAACCCATTATCATGGATGAAGCGTTAAGGAGGCTATAGCTGTTTAGTGTATAGTCGTATAAGGTAAATAAAATATTAAATATATGTTTTATATTTTAAATATTAATTTTTTAACACTGATCAACAGTAACTTTAAAAATACATGAACACGTAAACAATTTTATTTTACCATCGTAATAAAGCTAAATTATTTGACTGAGAAAATCAAAGATCAATATTATTATATTTATACTAATAGAATAATATTTAAAGCAAGTATACCTATTTTATTCATACTTGAACAGAATTATTTAAAGCAAGTATACCTATTAATTTAAAAGCTAATCAAAATGTCGAAAGAAGTACTATTTTATAAAATTGTTACTAGCCAAAACTTAAATCATATTCTGAATTATTTTTAACTCTCTATAATAAAAATTCTTGTACATCTTAGTGCGTTTGTGTATGGTTTAAGGATTGCTTATCACTAGAAACTACAGTTTATAATCATCTTTCCATGGGTTTTTTTAAATGTGTATCAATGGCCGAGTGGTTTAAAAAGTTCTACTTGAATTGAACTTAAGACAGTCGTTGACAGAAAAGTATTGGTTAAAATCCTGGTTGAGTAGAGCCTATACCTACAATATTTCTCCATATTTTTGTTTGAAACTTGATTCTACAGTCCTCTTATGTTAAGAGGGTGAGTTATCTCTTCTAAAATATACTTCCTCATCCTTATCTCTTAGATCAAGTCATTGAGGGCACCATCTGATTGAAGTATAATATTCTCATACTGAAGTATATCTTATGAGAATGCCAATTTTAAAGTTTAAAAACCACTAAAACCATCCTCAATTATATTGGAATTTTATGTTTTGACCCTGATTAAAAACTTGAAATGTGAAGTTTTCTACACTATAGTAACTACACAACAGTTATGAATAGCTGTGTATTTGTTTGGTGTATGGTTATTTTAGTGTTAGCTGTACTATACCCTGATTTTAGTTGTAAGAACGTTAGAGAAAATTCAAACATATTGCTTTGCAGCCAACTATTAGTGTTATTTTATTAGTAACATTAGTAATTAACACATACTGATTCCTTCTACCAGAATCATATTGAAAGCAACCACGATCATTCATCTACAATCTAACCCTTGAATCTACTATCCTAAATCCATTCGTTTAGTTTTAAAATAGACTACGCATTTTATACAAACAATCCCACTTTTATAAAGCTTTTTAAAAAAATATCACGCGCTCAAATCCATTGACAGTAATTCGTTAAAATTATCTAGGCTTATTTACGTAACTGGTAACATGTGTTTAAAACTCCAGACCGGAACCATTAATTTTACATTTCTGAAATTTAGTTTTATATTTTTATTATTTTTATCCCATCCTTTTGGGAAATAAATGTATCTATTTCAAAATATAGTATTGATTTATTGTCAAAATATGAATGAAATTTCATTCCGAAAGTCACTAGAGAGGTATATATTTTTGGTCATTAATTGTTATTCCTAATACCTCTTACCATTTCGTAAATAAACATAAAACAATTTATTTGTGGATCTTAAATTAACAACTCCATTTTGTTTTGTTCGTGACGACACAAACAAAAAAAACTGGATTTAACCAACGTTGACGACAGGATAACTTGCACGATAATTAAGTTTCAACTAACCTAAGTTTTTATTGTGGAGCCACCTCTTACTACCCGTTCGGTTTATGCACCTATGTACTAAATTACACTAATGGTTTTTAGGGATTAGGAAGGTTATATTTAGAGGAAGTTTACCCGTATTTGCGTGGAGGGAGAGTGGAAAACCATTTGGGAAAAAACACACTCAGTACATCCAACCGAGATTCGAACCTCGATCTCCTCATCATCGGAAGTTTGGTCTAATGCGAGAGTAGCGCGTTAGACCACGTGGTCACTGGAGCAGGTCTTAAGCATAAGTTAAAATAATTCATAGATAATATTATATTATAATGTATTTTTAGAATATTCAAATTCTAGTTTTAACTAAAATTTAGTATCATTTAAAATTTCTGAGGTGTATAATATATATATATATATATAATTACACAAGTAAACTTAAATTAGGTCAAGGTTCAAATCCTAGCCAGATGCAATGAGATTTTTTCTAAAATATCTATCGCTCTTCCTCAAAGAAAATGCTGGTACATTTCCTCTAATACCTACCCTCCATATTTCTAGCCCATAACTATAATTAATTTAGAATAACATGGACGTTTTGTAATACATGGTGGAGGGGGAGTGGGGGAGAGAGATAAAAACACTCCCTTTAGAATCTTATCTGTGTTATTCATCCCCTTCTCTAAAAAAGATGGTAAAATTTAAGGGTGTGCTCAGATGTTAGCTTATTAAGAAAACGTCCAAGTAGTAGGAAGTGAAGGTGAAAGGTTCACTAAGAGGTGAGGAGATAATGACTCTGGTTATTTTATTATAAGTGAGCCTCCATTATATCATAACAAGGCGAACTGTTCATCCCCCTTCTTAAGGTACTGCCAACATTACTCGCACACCTCACGAAAAGAGTTAAAAAAAAAAGACTGAAGATAAGTAGCGATAAAAATTGAATTTACGAGATGTCGGGTCGATTTTTTTTATTATTATTTATTATATTTTCTCCCTCTCTTAGAAGCGATAACTATAAAGTGATTATCCTGTGAACTAGAGCTTTATTCTCTTCCCATTTTTAGTTCTTCCCTTCCTTCCTGCCATTTTCTTTCTAACCGTGACTTCGCACAAAGTTGGTAAAAGTGACGATGAAACACACCTGGCAAGATGGTGTTTTATCTTACACAAAGGAGGGAAATTGCGGGAAACTTTACTGGAAACTATCAGTGCTCGAGATCAAATATCCATTCTAAAGAATAGAGCAAAAGAAAGATTGGCGATTAGAATAAATGGGAAGTTGAACAATACTTGCTTTAAATGGTATGCTTTAAATTAAGTTGAAATTACCTTTTCTTTCTGTACTAAAAACATGTTTCATACTGTTATGATTGTAGTACTTAATATATTTTAAATTGTAAATAAGGTATATTACTAACGGATACATATTGATGTATTTTATTCTAAAATAAATTAGTTGAAATAATTAATTAATGACTTTTAGTCAAACTAGCTTGCCACTGTGTTTAGTGAAAATTCATATTTAATAGTAACTTATATTTAATAAAAAAAACATGAATTACTAATTGTATATAATAGTATACATTTATTTTTAAAGGCGTTATTGAACAAGCATCAATATATTATATAGGTCTACATTACATATTTTACCATATATTTTCTATCTGCTTCTATGGCCATATAGTCTTAAAAAATCCATAAGGCATTACTATAGCAATAAACTGAACTGCCGATAATGAGAATATTGGGCTTCGAATCCCAGTTGGATGCGCTAAGGGTGGTTTTTCCAACATCTCGATACAAATGTGGGTATCATTTACTTTAAATGAAAACTTCCTTATTCCTAACACTTTAGCATGATTAGTACATACGAATATAGCCCTAAAGGGTAGTAAGACGCGGTGCTAAGAAAAATAGAATAATACATGTATGGAAGAAGAAATATAAAAATAAAAATGAGAAAACGCTTCATAACATAATGGGTTAACATTTCTGGTTAAATTGATTTCTTAAATTATCTTACTAAAGGGAAGATGTTAATAATTAGGTGACATTTTAAGGAGATGGACTAGCATTTTTTTATAAGGGTTGGTAAATAAAAATTAGGAAAAAAATCATTTCCAATGTTAATAATAAATAATAATGCACGTCTGGGCTACATCACTCGTTGCCCAGTAATTGAAATATTAGCCAGTACTAATGTACCGTTGTACAGGGGACGCCCGAATGTACTAATCGTACATCCTTTCCGTGGAGGCTCTTTCCATGTCCTGATGAGATGAGATGTGGAACCAGTGGAAACACTTAAACCTACTAACCAATCCCTGGTGACGATTGGTGTGGTTCCCCTTTCTGTAAAAATGCCCAAGGTACCAGCTAAGAATCGAACCCGTGACCTCTAGGCTCGTAGCTAAGTGATTTCCAGTACTAGTACTGAGTAATCAACAATTATCATAGTAAAGAAGTGGATATTGCTCCTTAGAATATTTTTTAATGTTTATTACTCGATTCTTGATCCACTCTTGACCAGATCTTGACAATTAAAATTAATGTAGATATGCATTTGCAGTTAAATAATGTAATATTGTGTGTTTTTTAAGTTCCTCAGGAGTGTAACAGTTGTCTTAGGACTCTGAGAGTTACGTGCTAGTTTCACCCCTTCCTTAGTGCCAGTGCCACCACTCCAACAAGAGTTAAAATACCTCCTCTTGACTCAACGCGCCCATATACTGGATGATCATAAGCTACAGGAATGTGCTATGTGCGAGCGTACTCTAATGTGAGGGTTGGAACTATCCCCTAACGGTTATCACCCCCACTCCTATCTCAACCCTCCTGTTAGAGTAGTAAATACTCGAGATATTTGTTCCAAGACAGTTGTAAGCGTCAGATATGTTGCTCACCAGAGTCAGGACTTTTGATTAATTAAAAATGTTCAAAAAATGACCTATAAAATAACCTAGTATTCTAAAAAAAAAAAAATTCAAAAAATGACTTAAATAAACTCGTAGCAAATGCACACTACTAAATCAAATACGCACTTTACAAATTTAAATGCAATAGAAATCCATTAAAAATAAAAACAAGCTCGCATCCTGTTAAATATAATATTGATTTATAAATATCCTCTTCAAAAGTAATCAGTATACCTTCCCAACGCAAACTTCTCCGGGTTAGTTTCAGTGTCTCGCCAGGAATATGTATTTTACAACCGTATGAAGAGAATTATGTATTTTACAACCATATGAATAGGATATGTATTTTACAACCGTATGAAGAGAATTATGTATTTTACAACCATATGAAGAGAATTATGTATTTTACAACCATATGAATAGGATATGTATTTTACAACCATATGAAGAGGATTATGTATTTTACAACCATATGAAGAGGATTATGTATTTTACAACCGTATGAAGAGAATTATGTATTTTACAACCATATGAATAGGATATGTATTTTACAACCATATGAAGAGGATTATGTATTTTACAACCATATGAAGAGGATTATGTATTTTACAACCATATGAATAGGATATGTATTTTACAACCGTATGAAGAGAATTATGTATTTTACAACCATATGAAGAGAATTATGTATTTTACAACCATATGAATAGGATATGTATTTTACAACCATATGAAGAGGATTATGTATTTTACAACCATATGAAGAGGATTATGTATTTTACAACCATATGAATAGGATATGTATTTTACAACCACATGAAGATAATTATATATTTTACAACCATATGAAGAGAATTATGTATTTTACAACCTTATGAAGAGGATTATGTATTTTACAACCATATGAAGAGGATTATGTATTTTACAACCATATGAATAGGATATGTATTTTACAACCATATGATGAGGATATGTATTTTACAACCATATGAATAGGATATGTATTTTACAACCATATGAAGAGGATATGTATTTTACAACCGTATGAAGAGAATTATGTATTTTACAACCGTATGAAGAGAATTGTGTATTTTACAACCATATGAAGAGGATTATGTATTTTACAACCATATGAATAGGATATGTATTTTACAACCACATGAAGATAATTATATATTTTACAACCATATGAAGAGAATTATGTATTTTACAACCTTATGAAGAGGATTATGTATTTTACAACCATATGAAGAGGATTATGTATTTTACAACCATATGAATAGGATATGTATTTTACAACCATATGAATAGGATATGTATTTTACAACCATATGAAGAGGATTATGTATTTTACAACCATATAAATAGGATATGTATTTTACAACCATATGAATAGGATATGTATTTTACAACCATATGAATAGGATATGTATTTTACAACCATATGAAGAGGATTATGTATTTTACAACCATATGAATAGGATATGTATTTTACAACCACATGAAGATAATTATATATTTTACAACCATATGATGAGGATATGTATTTTACAACCATATGATGAGGATATGTATTTTACAACCGTATGAAGAGAATTATGTATTTTACAACCGTATGAAGAGAATTGTGTATTTTACAACCATATGAAGAGGATTATGTATTTTACAACCATATGAATAGGATATGTATTTTACAACCATATGAAGAGGATTATATATCTTACAACCATATGAAGAGTATATGTATTTTACAACCATATGAAGAGGATATGTATTTTACAACCATATGAAGATGATACAAAGCTCATAGAATACATTATCTTCTCTTTCTGACAACTGTATGAGTTTGTTTATGCATTTATAAAATATGTACAATCTTTTTACGGTACTGAATTACTTTTGGATCGAGCTTTTGTGACGTTACCTCCAGACTACTCTAGTATAGTGTAGCGTAGCGCCACTTGGAGGGTCATTGGTTCGAGCCCAGTCACTTGACGTAGGAAGAGTTGTGTCGACTAGAGTTAATAACTGAGCGCCTACCTCGGGTCACAAATTTTAAGATAGTTTTGATAAGTCACCTGTCCAATGCAAGCAATGAAACCATTACGTAGACGACATGTTTTTAGCCCATCTGTAAGCTCCCAAGAGCCATCTGAACTATTTTTTTAATTTTTCAGTTCTTTGACAATAATGTTTACTTTGACGCCACACATATATCTTATATTTTGATAATAATATTCTGAATTCTTCGAATCCCATGATATCGATTACTCTTATAAAGTTGAATTATTTGACGTAAAACTTTGTTGTCATCCATGATGGCTGCGAAGTTCGGAGTGAAGCAAAGAAACACCCGTCCACACTAAAACGTTCCATTAACACTTGAGGGGTGACCTGGTGGTCTAGGGGTAAGGTGTCGGACTTCTGAGCTGGCGTCCGGGGTTCAATCCTCGGTCCCGGCACAGATTTATCTGATTACCAAACCCTTCCTTCACCTCTGACAAGATGTGTATTAATCACAACTTGTGAATGTGAGGAATGCCATGCCTCCACCGTGGTTCGGATTCCACGTTAAACTGTAGGTCCTCCATTTCATCTCACAATCACCATACCATTACACATTAGCGTAAGTGCGTATAACCCTAACGGGTAGTAAGACGCGGTGCTAATAATAATAATAATAATAATAATAATAATAACACTTGAGTTTCCTGACCTGTCGGTGACCTTGAGGGATGGAAGGCAAATCAGTACTTGTACAACATGGCAATATTAAACGGCCCTGAAAGCACTGAAGTATGAAATGTGTGTCTCTCTTTGGTGATACCTAAATCTGATCACCGTGGAAACATCGCCAGGCCGAGGGGGTTTGTCGAAACCACTTGTGACCATGCGGTCCACGGGCTGGGCACAAATATCGATAGGGTTTAAAAATTATACGTATTCAATACTAGCAATCCCTCGCGGCGTTGCCCGTGACCCACTGGGGTACAAGAATTATATAAGCCTCCCTTCCCCCCCCCCCCCCATGGGGCCCGTATCTATGAAACATAGTTCTAAACCAGATAAAAAATATTTTCTTTAAAAATTTGTTAAAAATAGCCTAATTAAAAAGATAATTAAAAATTTAAAAATCCAGCTTTGAGATGCATTTGGACCCCCTTCCGTCCACCTATGTTAAAAATTTCGCATCTCTGTGTGCCGTAGATTTGGCTGGGCATCGCACACAAACAAACAAACAAACAGACAAGCACTTATTTTTAATATTATAAATGAATGCCTCAAACTGACTCAAATATAACTCCCAAAAATTCCTAAAAAGGACGCAAGCCAAGAAAATATTACCTCAAATTCCAAAATGACCAAATAAAATGACATCTCATCAAAATATGGGCCCTGTTCATCATCAGTGGCGTACTCTGAACGGAGAGAAGAGGGCTAAGCAGACTGGACATTATTTGACCCACCCTATTTAACCTACAAGCTCACAAATTATTTTAGTAAAAATAAGGGTAGGATGTTCGAATCCTATGGGATTTGAGAGATTCGAGATTGGTAAAAAGTCTCAAAAAAATTAACTCTAATACAATTATGAAGATATTGAATTGAAATATTAATTTTTAAGCAATTTTTAAAGGAATGATTTACACTCCTGTGGTTAGTAATGTATCATTATCACAAATAAAGAAAAAAATGGTATTAAAAAAGTGTTCATTTTGTTGTTTATGACGTAATATACATAACAAACAAACCAATTTGTATTGGTCGGTGGCAACAAATGTTAATAACCACTTCGGTGGCCGCTTGGTCTAACAAGCTACTCTCGCAGTGGACTAGGCTGCTGATGACGTTGAGACAAAGGTTCGAATCTCGGTTGGGTGTAATAAGGGTGGTGTTTCATAAATGGTTCTCCACTCTCCCTCCACGTGAATGCGGATGGATTTTATATAAAATATTACTTTCTTAAAACCATAAGCGTAATTAGTACATAGGCGTGAAACCCGAACGGGTAGTAAGACACAGTACTATAATTAAAAAACTAAAACTAAACATTTTCAAAGATTCGAGGACTCAAATTTGGATTTGAGATTCGAAAGAAAGTTTAAGATTTGGATTCGAGAAGTATAGGGTTCAACGCATCCCTAAATAAAAGCTTAAAACATGTTAAGTACAACTGACATAAAGCTTATGTCCACGTATTTGGCAGTAGTCGCGTAGCCACCATATTGATTAAGCTACAAATGTTTGAACTGAAACAAGACCTCACTTCGCTCGGCCGATGAATTTTATCACATGAAAACGTCCTGGTATTAGAATAATAGGCGTATTCCATTAAGTGAAGAAAAAAAATTGCAAAATGAACACGTTTAAAGACGGTGTATGCGCATTAGATTGGAGAGAGGATGGGAGAACTATAACTATAAAGTACATGTTTAAGGCCACCATCAGTTAGCCCAGCCGATATTCAAAACTCAGCCTCATCATCCACAGAAATTAGCGAACATTAGCGAGCCTGGTGTACTAGCTCACATTATCTCCCATGTTGACGCCATGTAATTAGTAAATGAATGTTTTATTATTATTATTATTATGTGTTCTGTCTTCCGACAGATCCATTCCTTTTGTTAATGAACTCAGATCGCCAACTTGCCCTGTCCTCTGCCTCCTCTTTAATCTCCAAGAATTTTCTTCTTTCCTTCATGTCATCCAATGTGTTAATCCTCCTCCTTCCTAAGCTCCTCTTTCCCTCAACCTTTTCTTTCATGATGCCATGCAGAAGACAGTTCCTCCTAAGGATATGTCCGATCCAGTTTGTTATTTTTTACCGAAGAAACTAAAATGTTATATGGTCCAATAAAATCAACATTTTATTTCTTAATTTAAAATGTAATGAAAGCGATACCGTCTTCACCAGAAACTAAAGTCGGTATATTTGTTGAGATCCATTACATATTGTCTTGGCTAATAATCGAAAAATGATTCTTCACGGAGATGTAATGATGTTTGTCTTCAATTAACCCCTTCTCTTCATTCCTCTTTCAGTCTCTCTTTGCCATTTCTCATCCTTCATTTTTTTAGGTATTCATTCTACCTTACCCTGATCAAAGGCAAACTCCATATTT
Source organism: Timema podura (assembly GCA_033556935.1). Taxonomy (NCBI): domain Eukaryota; kingdom Metazoa; phylum Arthropoda; class Insecta; order Phasmatodea; family Timematidae; genus Timema; species Timema podura. The sequence continues at coordinate 82,459 of JAVRXN010000007.1, read as the reverse complement.
GCATGTGATCTTCTTAGAGCGTTCCACAATAAAATTACGACTTCATTTTCAATGTAACGGGGAACTACAGTCAAATTTTCAAAGGAGGAACCTTAACTAATAGCTAGAAAATTTACTAGATATTCTTTCACGTTTTCACAAGTCAAAACATATTATCTATGTCTGTCACTTTGATTAGATACTATCAATGTATATAAAATCATATTAATAATATATTAAAATGTCGTCATTTTTAACTGCAAAACAAACAAAAGTTTCTTCCTATTAAAATCCTACTATACCACGCTACATGCTGTAATAGGAGAGTAATGGTTTTTAATCTCGCTTTGAGTAGACTCGCGTTTAGTTTGAGATGTTTTCACTCAAAGAGTAATAAAATTACAGGTATATTATACATATCTATGTCAATATTATGTATCTTTTTTTATTACGATCTTAAATAAAATAATTACGTATGATATTATTAAGATCTTAAATATATTACTTTTAAAGTGTAAGCAAAAGAATCACAAAACGTAAATATATTTATAAAATTGAATGAAATAAAGAGATTTAACATTTTAAAAAAAAATTACTTACTTCGATCTTTCTGGGCTATCTGCATTTAATGTCAATATTGAGTTAGAGATGAGAATGGTAGTAATTAGAGTAGCTATATCAGCATTTTTGAGGAGGGATGGTGGAAGACAATCTAGAGAAAAAAACACCTTCATCACAACCGACCAGAATTCGAACTCCGAACTACCACCCATCACTGACAAATCCAAACTACTGCGTGTTCGCCGATGCTGGTCATAAATCTACGAGTATTCCAGGAATTAAATGAAAAATTATAATAACTATGACTCAATTAACCGTTTGATAAATTTGTTTTTGTAGCATTTATGTTACGTAATACCCTGTTGTTAGTGTATACGCTGTAGTGCCAGTGTTAGGAATATGGTATCGAAAGTAAAGAATCATCAAAATTAGCGAAAGAAAAATATCTATACTGTACTGGTATAAAAAAAGTATCAATAACAGTAAGTCTTTGTATCAAAATTTTAATCTTTTATTTTGTTTAATTCATAGACTTAAAATATTACTTTACCTCTTTTATTTGAATGACTTTATGGATTTTTAAAGTAAAGTTTCCTCCTTAACTTGAATGATTTTTATAGATTTGAAAAATGTTTTTACCTATATGTTGTTTCCTCCAGAAAGTTAAAATGGTAAAGTATGACTTTAAATAATACATTTAAATTACTCATCAGCAACATCATCATCATCATCATCATCATCAACTCTTTACAGCCTCTGGTAGGATCACTTTAATTCCTCCATCTTCCTCTATCCTTTCACCATTCATTTTCCTTTAATTGCTTCCATGCTTCTCCTCTCACTTGCACACTTTCTGTTATCTGCTCCTCCCATCTCTTTTTTGGCTTCCTTTGTAGTCTTTTTCCTACATACCTCATTTCCAACATTTTCTTTGGCATCCTATCCTCCATCCTCATTACATCTCCATACCATCTGAGTCTTGCTTCCTCTAATATCTCATGTACTCCAACATCCTCATTACATGCCCATACCATCTCAGTCTTGCTTCCTCTAATATCTCATGTACTCCAACATCCTCATTACATGTCCATACCATCTCAGTCTTGCTTCTTCTACTATCTCATGTACTCCCTGTACTCCTACTTTCTCCTGGATAACTTCATTCCTAATCTTGTTTCTCCTAGTGACAGCTAACAACATGCTCCTCACAAACTTCACTCCCATGGCATCCACTTTCCTAGTCTCTCTTACATTCAATGTCCATGTTTCTTCTGCATGTGTGACACTGGGTACAAAGTACGCCATGTACAGTGTTAATTTACTAATATAATTAAAACAGACTGACACTGGAACCCTATTTCGGAAGACAAACGTGTTACCAATTTAACTAATTACCTAATCAGATGACGAAATGTATCTGGACTACTAATAGCAAGCAATTTCCGCATGAATATGGCAAATTAAGCTAGTATTGTCTATTCACAAACAGTTAAAACTGTTCTTCACACTGGTATGCAGCATAAAAACTAAATCATATTTCAGGTTCCACGTTCTAGTCACGTGATAGTCGTGCGTTTAATCTCCCGTGAGCACAGACAAGTAAGAAACAGACTCTCAATCTTACTGAAGTTTCGCTGCGCTCCTTTTGCCAGCTTGAGTCCTTCAACACTGGGCTTCGCTAGTGTCACTGCTGGGTGATGATAGGACTAACCGCAGCGACCCTAGTGGTGAAGGACTCAAGTTGTCAAAAGGAGCGCAACCATTTTAACCTGAAGGTTGAGTGTCTGGGTATATTATTTGTCTGTGCCCGTGGGGTAACGCCCTGCATTAAAAAAAACTTTCTAAGAATTTTGAGGGCAACTAAAACCCTTAAGTAATCAGTGTGGGAGGCGTCAGCTTTGAATCTTATAGGCTAGTTTGAGAAATGTTTTGGATAACCATAGACATTGTAACGGGCTAAATTGGATTAGCCCTGTTCGATTGGAATGTGTGAGAATGAACTGATGCAAGCAAAACAAAATATATAACTTTAATACTAGTGTCCCATACTAGACTAGTAACTTGTATTTGTTTTCTTTATTTACTCACTCCGCCGAGTTCTGCATCGAGCCCGAGGCCCCATTGGAAGGAGTGAAGACTGAAAACCACTCCCCGCTTGGAGCTCCGTTCTCGTTGAAATCAACAAACCGACTGATAGCGCCTCTACGGCTGTCAGCTCATGCAAGTCACGTTTCCAGACGTCTATCGAAGCTTCCCCCACCACTCATCGCTGGCTGTTCTGTCAACGGGCCTTCAGTACTATATATTCATCGGTGAACCGGGTTAAAATATTCAATATCACTTCTGCACCAGCCGAGAAACCTTGCGTACACCGCTGGGCAACGAAGTATACGTTACACCAAGGGACTTGCCGTCTAGGACGATGGATTCACCGCTCGATAGGAGGAAATAATAATGATGGTCACACCGTACAAGAGAGAACAGCTATAGCCAACCGCTTGGTCTAGAGTCTAGACCTAGGTCGTATCATTTCTATTATTATTTAGCAGGGTTAATAAACCCCAGGGTTAGGGTTATGCGTTTCCTGTCTTTTATTGTCAGGAGTTACTCTAGGGTTAAGTTAGGGTTAATGTTTTGGTTGTTATGTTAGGATACTTTAGGGTTAAGTCATGACCAATGTTTTTGTTATTGTGTTGAGATAGGAGCGAACTTGGCTCCTGATCCCGCACGCGCCAAGCGCTTTTTCGGCCCTACATTTTTGGGTAGCCGTTCTAAGTGTTGTATCCCGCACCACATACTATGTAACCATTGTGGTATTTTTTAATGTGGTTCGCGGGCAAGCAACGGTTCAGGTACTAGTGAGGACCTGGGAAGTATGCCTTGTTAGGCACGTTTGTTTGTACTCTAACGTAGGTTATGGTGTTCAACCTGCGGGCCGGCCTTGTCCTTCAGACGCGGCTCGTGTTTTGCCTTTCGAGTTCAGTTGCTTTCCCCTCAGGAATATCTGACTCAGGTATCGATACTGCCCCTCAGGTACTGGCCAGGTTTTCTATATCACTGGCTTACATTTTTTGCTGCACTCCTCTAAGGGTGCTCAACTTGTGGATCATTGCCGCCGACCCTGCTCGGCTCGCGAATTCTTGTGTTTTGTAAAATTGTGCCTTCGCCCACTGGGCGATGGGTTCTAGCCCAACCTAGCAGGTGCTCATTATACCTGAACCCGACCTTACCCAAGGCTAAGGCCACCTAGAGCACACGGGCAAGAACTATTTTTAATACTTTGCTAATTTCATTCCATGTATCCTGTGATTGCTAGGCCTTAATAGTTGTTATGTATACTATACAATATAATGACTTATCAACATTCTTTACTGGTACTTACTGAGACTATGTGCAAAACTATACCTTGTGTCAAACTATGCTATGTGCCTTATCTCATTAAATCATTCTACAATTGATTCCCTCGTTTGTAATTTATTATATATTTGTGTTTAATGTCCCGTTACTCCTTCCTTATCATAAGGTTACTGTAATTGCCCCATTAAGTAACCCCAAGAACAGGGGGGTCGGGGCAACATAATCATTGTGTGTTAAACTCTCCCTGGGGCCACCTCCTAAAAAAAAAAACTTCTTGAGAATTTTGGGGGTAGCTAAAGCATTTAAGTAATCAGTGGAAACTATTTCAGTGGACACATATTTTAAGGCATCACTCTTGCAATAGACTAGATTGCTGATAGTAGAGAGATCGAGGTTCGAATCTCGGTCGGGTGTACTGAGGGTGGTTTTCCCTAAATGGTTTTAAACACTCCCTCCACGCAAATGCGGGTACACTTAATCTAAATTCAACCTTCCCCATACCTATCTCATTAGTAATTAGTACATATGCGTATAACCTGAACCAGTAGTTAAAGAAAAAAATCCGTGTACGAAATTTTAGTTTTGTAACTTACCAAGAAGTTTGGGGAAAATTCTGGAAAGAGAGACACCACATGTAACCCGCCTCGGTGGCGTAGTTGGCTAACGCACTAGGACGGGGAGATCGAGGTTCGAATCTCGGTCGGGTGAACTGGGGGTGGTTTTTACTAAATGGTTTTACTCTCTACCTCCACGCAAATGCGGGTTCACTTCTTCTATATTCAACCTTCCCAATTCCTAACCCATTAGCGTAATTAGTACTTAAGCGTATAACCCGAACGTATAGTAAGACGCGGTGCTAAATTATTATTATTATTATTATTATTATTATTATTATTATTATTTTAAAGGTACTTTTCTATGTTCTCTTGAGGTCTTTCAAAGAAAATTCAAACTATAATAAGAACTCTTAAAGATCCTAGATCTTGATTGAAGGAGAAGATTTCCTATCTAAGGCCATCGCAGCTCTCTTTGCAGTAGACGTGTACTTTGAAGAGATTTGGGCTTCTCGCCAGTGTAGGAGGAGGATCATGCGCCATTTGCATGCAAAGGAGAGGAGCGAAGATGTTTATGGACCAATCAAAGGAGAGCTTGGACGTCACATTACCTCGTTAAATGCCTTTGAAAATTGGTTCTCCCCTTGTCTTGGTTTTCTCTTAGGGGACAGACATTACATTAAGAAAGAGAAGCTTTAATCCATATGGGTGTTCTCTAAGGTCTTGCTGACGGAAGTCCTAAGTTAATTTCTTGTCGTTTTAAGGGATGAGCCTACCACAACCGACCATTTATGTCAATATTTTTTAATGAATATGTTTTTAAAAAGGAAACTAATTATAATATATAAAAAATTCTTCACACTAAATTCCTTTGAACCCGCCTTGGTGGCCGCATGGTCTAAGGCACTACTCTCGAAATAGATTGGACTGCCGAAGATGGGAGGATCAAGGTTCGAGTCACAATCGGAGGTTGGCTTTTAAAAAAAATCCATTCTCTCCACGCAAATGTAGGTACACTTCCTAAAAATTTAGCCTCCCTAATCCCTAAAACCATCAGCGTAATTAGTACATATTCATGTAATCCAAAAGAGTAAGAAGACGCGATTTTAGAAAAAAATATTTTGAGGAATTATTCAACTATTTTCATTCTATTCCCTAAAGCCTTTAAACCCAGTATTTAGCATTAAACGTAGTATTTACCAACAGTTCTTGATAAGTATTTAATTGTATTTACTAATACAGTTTGAAATTATATTTAAAAATTATTAATAAATTGTATCGTAAATATATTAATCTTCATCAAACACACGTAGAGTAAAAAACCAATATTGTAAACACAATATTTTTTGCGAAGATCTACATACATCTTTCTACTTATTATAAAACTTTCATTATATACGTTCCATCACCAAGTATAAATGGTAATTAAATTCAAGTTCCAAGCCAGCACAACAAGAAATAAACTGATTCTTAGTAAAGAAATGATTCCTTCTTTAAATATCTTCGAGATTTTTTTTCTTTTCTTTTTAAGTCTCATCCCAAACTCGATAAATAAGTAGGAAACTTTTCTTAGACACGAGTTTACACATCATTTACTTTGCGAAAATGTGGATCTTTTTTTAAATTTCTTTACTGGATGAGTTTTATTTAAGCTAAGTATATCTTTGGAGTAATTAGGTGATTGCTTCTTAAATATTTTACAGTTACGTTTTCCGTCTCACTGAAATAGTTGATCATTAAACAAATTGTTTCTAAAAGTTGTTTGGTGTAAAATAAATTTTTATCATTTCGACACAATAAAAGAAGCTGTAAGTATTTGAATTTAAAAATAATCTATATTTTTTTATTGTACTACAAAAAATGAGGCCTCACTCCCTATATTAGAAAAATGCTTTATGATGGATTAATTAGAAATTATTTTATATTTGTTAATTACGGTTATAGCCGTATCTAAATACCATATTCTTTAATTTGAAAAATAACACCTGGACAAGGGAATTGAACCCGGGATCTTTGGCTTAGTACGCCACTGCTCTAACCACTGAGCTATCCAGGAATTGGCCCATTCTTCACTAATATTTTAATGCAGAGTTTGCGATGGACGCATAAAGGCAACTACTGAGTCAATGGTGGTTACTTTATCTGATAGTTCGTGATCTTAATTGATCACATATATGTATTCGACGATTTCCACACGTACATCACAGACTCTGCCTTAAATTATGAGTGAGGAAAATTCCTGGGTGTGGGACAGCGGATAGCTCAGTGGCAAAGGCATTGACATAATAGGCTAAAGGTACCAGGTTCGATTCCCGTGTCCATGTTTAATTTTTCAATTTAAAGACTATGATATTTAAATGCGACTATAACCGTAACTAACAAATATGATAGCTTAGCTATTTAAACTTAATGTTTTAATTTTTTAACTGTTCAAAAACCTGCTGATAATTTTCACATACATTTTGTCGAAAACGATATCTTAAAATAAACAATCTTCTTAAATAATGCGGTATTTCTAAACGTGTGTAAGTCGTCTCAATACTCTACAATTTAGCAACCTTGAGCATACTTATTTTTATTTGGAGGCGAGTTCATTAACCAAATCATATCCTGAAAATATATTTTGTGGGTTTGAAGAAGGAATAAAATGTTTAAGACGAGTAGGAATATAATAATGAGCCTGTTTTAAAAATAAATCTCACCATCAGTAAAATATAAGTAGATTATTTTTGTTAAAATTTTGCAATTATTTTAAAATATGGGTTAATTAGTTTGAAAAGAGTATTTACTAAGTCTTCGTTAAACAGATTAAAAAAAAGTTTCCTTTGGCTAAGCCATTCCACTTAATGAACAAACTATCTTATATTTTTAAAAAATTACTGAAAATGATATATTTTTAATATTTTTATCTCTGTTATGTTTCCTCCCATACCAAAATTAATTTTATTTTAATTAATCTGTGATTTACACCAGTAAGGATGTACGTTTAAAATTAAATGGTAGTAATTACGAGGAAATTGGTGTCTGGCATCTTGCCTAATTCAACTCTACTACGGTAAACTTCATTTGGATTCGTTTTTAATGAAATACCTCCAGCTATATGACAATAGTCCTGCCGTAAACATCTGTTCTCATCATTTGTATGAGAATATATTGCATCCAGTAGCTGTGAGAACTTGAGATGATGGAATAAAGGATATATTGAAACTCATATTACGAGGTGTTCAGACAAAAACTTATTGATCTCAAGATGTTCGCAATTTACGCAGAATTAATGGCCCTAGTTATAGCTATTACATATTAAAAAATGCCTTAGTTGGCTTCACTATTGTGCAGCTTCTTCTAAAGCCTTTATCAATAAAATGAAGTTCGTCTGTCTGTCTGTCTGTCTGTCATGAGCATTGTGTGATATCTGCCACACGCAAATGTCTGAAATTAGTAGGTTCTGTTTAATGAACGTGTGCAACTTGAAGCAGGAATTTTAAATTTTTTATTAGATTTTTTAATTTTTATTAAAAACTAGGTCAGAAAAATAAAATTAAGCTATTTCTGTCTGTCCAAAGCAATTAATTACATGGTTACCCCTGAAATCCTCCATTCCCATTCAGAAATAATCGTCAAGGAGGTAACAAGAGAGACTATTTAAATAACGTAACATATACAACTCGACGAGACGAGGGAGACAGCTCAAAGTGTTAGGTGACATCGGCGTTCACACGAAGCTCGAAATTTATTTGAAATGAACATTCCAAAGAAAGGACCTGATTTAATAGGCATACAAAGGTTTATGAACCATAGAAATAGTTATAGCCAAAACAAATTTATATAATATCAGAGATGTAGTGTACAAGTAAGCTTGAAAGTGGCAAGTTTCCTGGACTGCTTCGCATCAATCACAACATCAGACAACTAACATATAATATTCGCGAAAAATCTACTCTCGCCCATAAATGGCGGCTCAAAACACATGATACAATAAATCATAAATTGACCTTATCAACTATCTCTATTTATTTTTCTTAACCCAGTCATAATTTAATACACTGGCAAAATCAAACATCCTTGATATGTATAACTAACTGAGGATATACTCCTTAAAATATATAACACCAATCTAAGTGCTCTTATTGACAGCTCTCAATTTGTTGAAATAATAAATGATATGTCTTCATCAAATTATCAGCCTCCTAAATCTGAACAGGGCATAATTTGTAATCATTCCCTAAAAATGTCAAACTTTAGTTTAATAATGACGCCACCAAGCGGCCGGGACACAAATTTACTTACGATCCAAAGATGCTAAAAAAACACAATGCCAAGTGGCTAAAGCTTTTAAAGTTCAATGATGGAATATTAACTCGTAACTGGCCCTTTTCATCTGGAGGCGGCCGACAAATCAAAGAATTAATAAAATATTAAATAGTATTTTGCGCCTTCTGGCGTTCTCAAGTCTAACTACACACATCGTAAATCAGGTACATTTATTAAAGCAATGACTACAGAGGAATCTCGCCGTCTTGCGGCCCTCTCTCAAACTAACAGACGATAAACTTTAAACTGTATCAACAATATTAAATAACCTATCAGCAAATAACAAGATGATAATAAATTAAGTGGAGCCTGATAACGACGCTATCTGTTAATAAACTACCAAACTGTCGATACCGAAAGGGTTTGAAAAACATCCGTGAGGCGGATATTCAGAAATTATGTGAAAACAGAGCGACCAAATGTCCCCAAAATAAAGTATAGTGTCAAAGTAGAAAATATGGTTTTACTCTAACCGTACCAAGATTTTAACTTTTACCATGACCTTAAGAATCCAAAAATACTAATTCCATTTAACGTGAATTCCATGACAAAAACTATTAAGTTTAATATTTATAGAATCTGAAACGATAGTTTTGAAAATATTAAATATAATTTAAGCCGAAAGGGAATTTAGATTATGAAAATATTAATCAACTTATAACAACGTCGCTCACCTACGAAGCCAGTATTGCAATATGTGACAACATTGCAGAATCCTACTATTATATAGCTCTTGAAACTACCACGTGTTCTCGAAGCGCGGGAATAATAGGAGGGCGAGAGTGGTAAGGGGCTAGCATGCTTCTAGAACATACTGGGTTATACCACGCCTCTCTAGGCGTATGGGGAAAGAACTGGACTACGAGCTTGCCAAACACAGACGATGGAGCGCAGTGAACGCTCGTGCATATCGTTCTTATTTTTTTTTCTGGGCGTGGTTCGGTACTCACGACGGGGAATGAACCATGGCCCTCGATTAAATCTGATTTTAGACAGTGCCAGGAAGTCTTGTAGAGCCGCGGTCTTGCTGAGACGAGTCAACTGGGGCCAGGGTGGTGAGTGATGCGACCTTTTATGGTTTACTTGTTGTAACGAGGGTACACCCCGTTTTTTTACATATACATTTCTAAGATATATTATTCCAATCACATTCACCTTGCTCTTGTGTTTATTCTGACAAACCCACGCTTCAACTTAATATTTATTTACTTAGCACTACGTCTTACTACCCGTTCGGGCTATTCTACTCAATAAAACAATGTTGGCGTCAACACACTGTTATGCACTGCCATCGTATAAAATTAACGCCAACATTGTTTTATTTTTATTTTAATAATTGCACATGTTAGACACTTTCTAATGACAATTAACTCCTTAACATTTTTAATATATCCAAGAGATAATCAATAAACCACGTGACCCGTTGTGGAGGAGAAGGGAGGGCCTCTAATGTCCGCTGGGTGTTAGATGGAGGGAGTAAAGGTACAGTACATCACAGTATTACGTAACACAGATCTTATACTCTCCAATGCTTAACGAATAGTATTATACAAATAAATAGAAAAAAAGGACACCTGAACATTGGAATCGAACCCTGGATCTTTGACTTAGCGTGCCAATGCTCCACCACTGAGTTATCCAGGTATCAACCCGTGATCGGGATAGTTATTCTTCTCATATTTTAAGGAAGAGATTGTTATGAACGTGTGGACATGACCAGCTACTAAAGGCTATCATTTTTTTTATTTAACGTGCACTAAACTATTGATTATATTAGCCCACGAAAATTTCTATAAGTAAAAGCGAAAGGGTCTACTAATTTTGCTGGGAAATGTATTTTCACATACATTTCAGGGTTCTTTTACATGCTACAATCGATATAACCCGAGGGTTAGGTAGTTGTGATATTTGGATAGAGACAAAGCTATCAACCAACACTCCTTCATCCAACGATCGGGAATAAATCCGAGCCCTCCAGCACTGTAGTTGACCTCTCTTTAACCACTCGACCACGGAGATTGACCTGTTCACATTGAAACTCTTCTAGCACCTCGGAAAAAAACCTCAAACTTTTCCTGCAGACAAAAATTCGACATTTCCCTTGACGTTTCTCACAACCAACAAAAGTGAAAAAAAAAATAGAAAAAGAAGGGGTTGGCATCCAAAATTTGATATCTTCCCCTTGACTCTGCTTTATGCTTGTCACGTCTTGGGGGCCGAGGTGCCCCAAGCTCTCCCCATCTCCCCGTCTTGTGTCTAACCTCTAGAAACTTTGGGACCTTAGCTATTGATCCCTCGTTGGATCAAACCGAACACGATTCTTGAGGGATACCAAACAAAGATTAGCCATCTTGAACATCGCAGCGATAGGACAAGTACATTGTCCGACCCCGCCCACCCCCTTCCAGTTTTGAAGTTTAAATCCATACTGTGGGCGTTAAGTACGGTCATATACAGTTAAAAGCTTCCTACATCACTAAGATGAAGGCTGTGTAAGCATTCTGAAATTTAAAAAGAAAAATCGTTATAAGACAAAATTCTAGCCATTTAAAGATCTACAGATTAGAAATATAATTTTTTAACACTGTGTCTTACTACCCGTTCGGATTATACGTCTACATACTAATCACACTAATTTTTTTGTGACTAGGAAGGTTCAATTTAGAGAAAGTGCTCCTGAATTTGCGTGGAGGAAGAGTTGAAAACCATTTAGGGAAAAAACACCTTCAGTGCATCTGGCCGGAATTGAATCTCGATATCCCCATGTTCAGCACTCTAGTTTAACACGAGGGTAGCGCTTTAGACCACGCAGACACCAAAGTGTTTTTTGTTAATGTAATATACAAATATTTATCAAGAACTGGAAAGCTTGTATGATAGTTTTTTTATTTCAAAATATAAAAAACTCAACAAACAAAAAATAGATTATGTTAACATCAATATTATTTGTATACAAAATATGTTAAACTTACCAGCCTTAAACTCCTGCTGTCCACTCGTATTTCCACTCCAATTCTCCAACACAGCCTCCAAAACCTCAAGCAAAAGCCTTTTCTTAAATTTTCTGTTCGAATACTATTTCAAGTTCTTGCTGTAGAGAGCGGGTCTATTTTCAATCGCATCTATAAGTTATATTATTCTAGAATTCAGTAATGACATTGTAATCGGGGAAAAAAAAGTACAGAAATAAATCAAAATAAAGAAGCATGATCGAACGCTAGATAGGTACTGTATTCGGTATAAAACTAGACTTAGTTCTTGGGCTGGTAAAAGCAACTACAGAATGGTCGCTAGTGTACACGGTCCCATTTGATTGCATTAAGGTACGGCCAGACTGGGCGAACGAGCAACTAAAAAATAAAATAGATCACATTGGTTGTAATGAGAAATGGCCAGACTGGAGAGAGCGAGCGCGCGCGCTTGAAAGATAGGACTGGTTGTACGTTTCAAACGGTCGCGATCGAGCCGGTCTAGTCTAGTTTACAGGCGATAGGCATTATTATTGTATGTTGGTTCATTGAGTGCTAGGAAAACTTCTTGTATTTACATTTTTATTAATATCGATAGGTTTAGCACACTTGCTACTAACGGCCTAATTTAATTGGTAAGATCATAAACCATATATATATACGTGAAAGTTATATGTTAAAATACTTCCAATATTATAATCAAAGTAGACCTTTACAAATAAGAATCACCATTATCAAGGATAGAGGATGGGAAAACCACAAAAATAAATCACTTGTCAAAAACCACCCTCAATTCAATGAGCCAAGATACGAACCTTGGCCTCCTTGTCAACAACTATCGAGAGCTATCTGCTAATCACGCGCTCGCTCGCTCGCCAGTTTGGCCGAACCCTTAGGTGCTTGAATGTCGTAAGACAAAGACGTTGTCGCAATGTTATGGCCATCCACACAACTCTTTTCAACTGCTGAAACACAGTTTTGGGTTGTCTGTGTTCACACTTACATTCAAACACATTGATTGTATCATAACGACGAAAAAGTATATAAATATAATAACTGTTTTGTTTTTGGTATGTTAGCTACTGTCCTTCGTACGAGAATCTAACTATTAAAAAAGAGAACAACCAAAAGTATCCTATTTATGTGGAATGTAGTGAAAACGTCAGTTTCTCCAAATAAAATAAAAACAATACCTTTGGATCATACTTAGCACCACGTCTTATTACCCGTTCGGGTTAGTTATACGCTTAAGGCGATTGGCCCTTTTCATTTGGCGTGGGAATGCAGAGTCATGGGAACAAATGGTTATCTTCAAGAATTTTTATTGTTTTGTAATTTTCTTTTCAGAAACGGTTTGTTCAAGAATATAAAGAAGCATTTTGATTAAGTTATGCTTTGTATACATAAACCTCTATAATTTTAACAGTGATCAAATATCGATAAAATTGACATTTTTCAATAGAAAACTGCCGGCTTCATAACAAAAAATAAGTAAATGTAACACCTAATAAACATTGATACCCTATCTTAGAAGGGGTGTTGAAAATATTAACATAAAAATTTCACTCGTTCTCGAGAAAATTGATATTTCCAAACGTATGATTTTTCCGTAAGACCTGTCTGGTAGCTAGCGCCATCTACGGTTTCCGTGTTCCATCTGTTCTTGTTGGCACGGAAGGATACCTTGGTCGGTTGTGAAGCCACGCCACGCCTTTCACCCTCCCGCCCACCATCCCACAAAATAGGTTTTAGACTTACACTCGACAGGGCCAAGGGTCTTAAGCACTAATTACGCTAATGGGTTAGGAATTGGTAGGGTTGAATATAAAGAAGGTGAAGCTGCATTTTCGTGGAGGGAGAGTAGAAAATAATTTAGGAAAATTCTCTCCCAGTTCACCCGAGTAGGATTCGAACCTCGATCTCTCTGTCCTCGGCAGTCTACTTCTACACGAAACTAGCGCGTTAGCTAAATACGCCACCGAGGTGGATAAAAACCCAATACCTTTATAAAATTGCTAGTAATGACTTAACCTAATCAGAATATGTGAAAAGGCTATCGTAGAGGAGTTTAACATAAACTGTAGTAAAGCTCAAATGGGGGGGGGGGGGTAGGGGGGCGGGAGTTATAAAAATCACGTATGGTAGGTAAACCACCATTAGTTGTGCGCCCGGTAGATAAACTCGTGACCTTTTACAACGCGAGTATTATATTTCTAATGAACAACCACTGCTGCGAATTAGTGAGCTACCATTATTACACCCCTTGGCGAGCTTGGCAGAAAGACGGACAGGGTCAATTATTTAGGAGGAACCTTTCTTCCCCTTCCTCCACCCTCACTGCTCATCTCTCGTCTGGATCATTACATCTTCCACTGACCCCCCCCCCCAACCCATCCCCCCTTCACACACACCTACTCGCACATGTACACGTGTTTGGTAAGGAACAGGAAACAAGATGGAAGCCACTTCCATTTCATATCCGTTGAGAGGGAGATATAATTTTGAGGTTCCTGTTGCGGATGCGAATAAACAACTTACACGTAGTCACCACCTACAAAAAAAAAAAGTTCGTAGTAACAATTTCATTTAACCGCTGTCTTGTTTTTTTCTTTACATCCCTCAGCCTGTGGTCTGTGTCAGTATTTTATTCAAGCCATATATTTTCCACTACCTGCTTGCTAGGACTGTCATAGCTTCATATGCTTTATAATCCAGCTTAATACTAGGACAGGCACAACATCCAGTCCCGGATGTTAATATATTATCAATTTGAAAGGGTAAACCCACATTTCTTCAATACTAAATTTTTCGGCCAGGCCAGGAATCGAACCCAGGACCTTTAGATCAATAGACAGACACGCTACCAATTGAGATAAGGTGTCGGATCGACGTCTTGTTTGTATTAATTCATTTCTTATTTTTAAATAATACAATTATTCTCTATACTAATCTTATGCTTATTAATTATTTTCCTAAGCTCAGACGTAATTTGTCAATGCCTGCCAAATTTCAATTTTCTACAAAACTTAAAGGTATTTTATTTTTTCTATTAGTTTTGGATATTTTGAGCCCTCCATTTCTTGGAAACAGTTTTTTAAATCAAAATTTTTATTTATTTATTTATTTATTTTTATCATATGAAGCTGTCTTCTTGCCTGCTTGCAAATATTTTAAATTATATATCACACTGAGAATTGTTTTATTCCCCTTTAGTTTTTGAAAATTCTTCATTTACCTTTTATCAAATCTTAGTTCAATTTTTATTTAAAACCCTCATATTTGTTTATTATTATTTGGGGTAGTCTTTTTACATTCCAACCGAATTTGTATTATACACAATACCCAAATATATTTTTTTTTACATGTTTTGGACATTTATCCCTCTTTTCCATCCCCTATTTCACTGGCACTTGTTTTGATATTTCATATGGGGTATTGAAGTGGTCCCTCTAATTTATTACCAAATTTTAAATTTTACCATACCGACAAGTAATTATTAATATTTATTTTGGAAGTGTTCAGCTCATGTTAGTTTGTTTTTTAGCACCGAGTCTTACTACCCGTTCGGGTTATACACGTATATACTAACTACACAAATGGTATTAGGGATTAGGAAGACTATATTTATAAGAACCACATTTGCGTGGAGGAAGAGTGTAAAACCACTTTGGAAAAACCACCTTCAGTACACTTGATCGAGACACGAACCTCGATCTCCTTGTCATCAGCAGTCTAATCTGCTGTGAGGGTAGCGTGCTAGACCAAGCAGCTACCACACCGCTAATTCCCAGACCTTCATTTTTAAATTTTAAATCTACAGTTTCTTCTGGCTATTTTGGGTTGTTCCTCCTCAATTTGTGTGGATATCTCCATTTTTTTCCTCTCCAATAAGTGTTTTTTTATTAGTTTTGGAAATTTTGGGGGAGCCTCGTCCCCTCCAACACCTTCATTCACTGCTCCTTCATTTCGAAATTTAAAAAATGGCTCTTTTAAGTGCTCCTTATACCTGACCAATTTCAATTTTCTACCACACAGAAAAGCAGTTTGTTTTTAAATTATTTTGGAAATTTTGAAACCCCCCAATTTTTCAAACCACACTTATAAATGTCCTAATATATAAGAGGTTTTTTTATTTGGACAGAGTTATTTATACTTTCATCAAATTAAAATTTTCTACAGTATAAGTTATATATTCATGTGATCGTGTGTCAAAGAATATAGAATTTAGCACAGAACCCTTATCTCAGTAATCAGACGCTCTACCGGCTGCACTAAGGGGGGGTCATATAATGCGGTGCCTTGATCGATATTTTGTACAACCCTTCAATACCCAATTCATGAAACCATACGTGCTCAAAATAAAAATAATAAAAAGTATTATGTAAATTAAATAAAGCTCCGAACAAATTTTCTGTATTTTACCAGCTAACCATTCGCGCTATCCAAAAATTCACACTACTGGAGTTGAGAATAAAAATTTAGCAATTGAGTGGATATATATAATAATTTGATTGAAAGGAAGGTGGGAAACCATCCAGATAAAAACACTTCGCCATAATCGGTTGGTATTTGAACTCTAACCTTAGCAAACCAGACTAGACGAACTTTAAGTTCATCCCATGTTCCTGTCAATGAGGGTAGGGATGATTTTATTCAGATACATCTTGCACCAGGGTTTGGGAGGAGGGGGAGGCCAGGGGACATTGATGTGTCTTGTCTAATCTAGTGGACACGTCGACCAAACTTTATAGTCGTCCAATCTGGTTTGGCGATGATTGGAAGATGGGGGTTAGAATTCCGGTCGGATGTGCCGAGGGTACTCACCTCAGTATCCGATGTTCATGGGTTCGAACCTAACCAGGGTTGATAGATCTTTCCTTGAGCGATAAAAATCCGTAGCACAACTTCCTTTGGAAGGGGAAGTAAAGCCGTCGGTCCCATCTCGATTGTGGCCATGTAAAAGAACCCTGATAGGTATGTGAAAATACCTTTTCCGGCAAAATTGGTAGGCCCTTTCGCTATCGCTCATAGAAATTCTCGTGTAGTTATACAATCAATTAGTTCAGAAAAATACACGTTAAATACTTCAAATAAATAATATAATACCTAAACGGCTTACAATCTGTCTCCAAGAAATGCGAGTACATTTACTCTAAATTATACCTTTTTTTAGCACCACAATTTACTACCTGTTCAGGTTATACGCCTATGTATTAATTACGCTAATGGTTTTAGGGACTAGGAAGGCTATATTTCGTAGAAGTGTACCCGCATTTACGTGTAGATAGAGGAAAACCATTTTGTAAGAACCCACCCTCAGTACACCAGACCGAGATTAGAACCTCAATCTACCCGTAATCAGCAGTCCAGTCTACTGTGAGAGTAGCGCCTTAGACCATGCAGCCACCAAAGCGGGCTATATCTTATTTATCCCTACCCCAACAGTCTGGCGATTAAATTCTGATAACTGGGATGAGTAGTAAAACACGTTGCAAAAAAAAAAAAGATAAAAAATTGATTCCTATACTTTAAAAATGTTTATTTAAATCCGATACAGTGTTTCATAAACTTCTACGCGTGTATAAAAGTTGAATCTATAACCTCCTCCCCCACCCCCCCAACCCCTATTTGCCCTCCCTAATCAGAAATAAGCTCCTTCTACAGGAGAAGAAACCTCTTTTCCTGGTAGCTGCCGTCAATGAAATGAAATTGTTAGAGGAGTAGTGTGGGTAAGGGGAGTTCAGGGGAGGGGGGTTTGAGGGTGGTTGCAAGAGGATAAAGCTCTTGAATGGGCTCGCACGGTTGAATGGGGCAATAGGGAGATGGAAAAGGGGGAGGGGGTAAGGGAGGAGGCACCACCTTGATGAGATGAGTCGCTCCGGATTAGCGCATCAAACTGAAGAAGCGGGACCAGGTTTATAGCCTTCCCGCCCGTCCTTACCTTGAACAGGGGCCTAACTCATGCGTTTTCTTTCTAGGGGTTGAATGGGGCCCACCTTTTGGAATTTAGGCTGTTTTTTTTTAAACATTTTTTTTGATAGCATCGCGTTTTACAACCCGTTAGGTTTATACCTTGATGTATTAATTACGTTAGTGGTATTAAACGATGAAGGTTATAATTAGATCAAATTACCCACATTTACATTGAGGGAGAGTGGAAAACCAGTTTGGAAAAATCACCCTCAGTACACCCGACCAAGATTCGAACCTTGATCTTCCCAACATCGGCAGTCTAGACTACTGTGAGAGTAGCGCCTTAGATCATGCGGCCACCGAAGCGGGTCATATTTACTCATTACGATAGTGAGTTAAGGATGAGTAAGGTTGAATTTAGAGGAAATGTACACACACTTTCGTGGAGAGATAGAGTAGAAAGCCATTTTGTAGGGGAAAAAAATCATCCTCAATACACCCGACCGGGATTTGAATCCCGATCTACATGTCTAAACGGCAGTCTAGTCTAACACTATAGAGGTGCCTTAAGACTATGCGATCACCGAGGCAGATCATGGGAAACTTGCACTCTCTAAAACACCCACGAACCCACGAACATCGGGTCATGAGGCAAGCACTTTATCTCAAGGTCGATAACACCAACTTAGTTGAAACGTAGTCTCGATATCGAGTTAAATATCCTGAATTCGATACCTGTAGAGGCTCTAGATTGTATCCCTCTTTTCTTTTCTTTTTTAACAAGGATTAGACAAACGATTTGGTATCAGGTTTAGATATAATATGTTATCGTTTATTTTTTTATATTTAGTTTGGTTATTCAATCCAACGGATCAATAAGGAGAAGGCTATGTTTTTTAGCACCGCGTCTTACTACCTGTTAGAGTTATACGATTATGTACTAATTACACTAATGAGTTTAGGGATAGGAAAGGTTGTATTTAAAAGAAGTGTACTGCATTTGCGTGAAGAGAGAGATGGAAATTTTTGTGGAAAACCACCCTCAATACATCCGATCGAGTTTCGAACCTTGATCTCCCCGTCATCATCGGCAGTCTAGTCTAACAAAAGAGTAGGTAGCGCCTTAGACCATGCAGCCACCGAAGTGGATTATTATCTATTAAGTTTCCACTTACGCTCTCTCCCTGCACTAGCTCCTTTTAACACCCAAAACTTGGATAAGCTGCGAGCGAGTGATTGGGTTTGAGGATCCGCTCCAACCTTCCCCTATTCCCTCCAACACCCCTCACTCCTCCCCCCTCCCCTCCACATCTCCTTCAGGAGATAGGAAACAACTGCCTCCACTTGCCGGCACACCGACGCCGGGCGCCGCGTCCGAAACCTCGATTTCCCGCCAGTCTTTCAAAAAAGATTGGCTAAAGTGGTACACTCGTTGCCCAGGTGGATGTAAAATCGTCGGCAGAATTTCTGTTTTTTGATATTGCAACACCCTTTAACACAAGCTTCAGCGTAAGTCCAAGAGGGGTGTGACCCGTTTCTTCGGTGGTAGAGTGGTCTAAGCCAAGGGTTGGCAACTGGTCGATCTTATGGCAATAATTTTAATCGATCACGTAGGAAAATTGCATCATCGTTTAAACTCGATTTTTGACTTTTTTTAAACTCTAAAACAATAATTGAGAATGACCAAAATTTTTGAAAAAATTTAGTTAAATATACGAAAATAAATATTGTATCCATTCTTTTTTTTTTCTATAGCCTAAAGGTGGGGACAAAAATATTAGAAGGAAGATTAAATTTAAGTAATAAATAAAGGATTTAAAGTACGGTTTGGTGGACAAAAAAATGGGTGATTGTGGGATCCTTAGTAAGTTTGTAAGTCGATCAGAGCCCAATAAAGATTTCCAACCTCTGGGTCTATGGTATCACTCTCGTGTTAGACTATATGACATTAATTTCAGGGTTCAAACCTCGGGTAGGGTGTACTGAGGCTGTTTTATCAAAAATAGTATTTTACACTCTATCTATGCAAATACGGACACACTTCCTCTAAATTCAATCTAACCTTGTCCATCCCCCATACACATTAGCGTAAATTAGTACATTTATGCGTAGGACGATTGGGTAGTGAGAATTAGTGATAAAAACAAAAGAGGCTTATTCATCAATAGAATTGGTTCAAACGCTTCAACTAATGTTTGAACCGAATCAATTTTATGTTATCTGAAAGATAAGACAATAATATACATACAGTAGAACCTCTTTATAACGGACGTCGCTTATAACGGACAGTTAAAAAAATTGTAATAATAAAAAGGATGCTTATTTTTATTTGACGTGTTTTACATTTCCAAGCAAGCGATTAAACATTGATCGTTGTGTGACTGAAGAAGAAATTGTCACCATTGTAACTGAAGAAGCAGAATCTTCGAAGGAAAAAGAAGAGGTAGGAGACACTACTCAGCCTACAATTGAGGTGAGCGAAGTGAAATACCATTTAAATTTTGTTAATCAATATGTTGAACAATCGGCAAATGAAATATGTTTGAATATTATGAATACTTACGACACCTCCATCAGTTATTAACTGAAGAAATAATCAGCAAACAAACCCAGCAGAAAATAAATTATTCTTTCAAACCAATGAATCTAAGCAATCAACACGAACCTGGACCTTCTTGTTCTAAAGATGAATGCAGTTGTCTTTCAATTAAACCTATGCTGAAGGCTGTTTTTTTATTTGATATATAATAAACACTTTTTATAGCTAACTACTGTACTTTCATTATGTACACCCTGTGCATTACACCCCTACAAGAATTATTTGTTATAAACCGGACTTTCATTAAAACGACAGCCTTCAGCCCCAATTAGTCCGTTATAATGAGGCTTTAATGAATATTCAAAAATTGGCATCGAATGATCTTCATCTCAAAGTCAAAAAACCTAAAATAATTTCTATGGAAACACATCAACAGTCACAAATTGCAATAAATCGAGCCTAATCAATCTGTTTTCACTTCATCTATTATAAGAATAAAGAATAGAATACAATTCACTCAAATGTGATAGTTCAAAGTAGGATTTTTATTCAAAAGTGTAGAGGTTATTTTAGCACCACGTCTTATTACCCGTTTGGTTTATACGCTTTTCTACTAATCACGCTAATGATTTTAGAGATTAGGAAGGTATATTTATATGAAATGTATCCTTATTTTGCGAAGAAAAGTGTAAAAAAAACATTTTGGATAATCCAACTTCAGTACACCCGACCGAGATTCGAAACTCAATTTCCTCTTCATTGGCAGTCTAGTCTTTTACACGAGTAACGCGTTAGACGGTGTGGCCACCAAGCGGGTGAAAGTATAGTTCTAAAGAGTAAAATAAACCCAACAATAGGGGTATGTACTTTTCGTACTGATATATATAATATATATATATATATTTATTACGTAAAATACCTCAAATAACAATAAATGTATTTAAAACACTTGATAGATATATATATATCACGTGTTTTAAATACATTTATTGTTTTTTAAATGTATTTAATGTATTTATGTTTAAATGTATTTAACCGTTGATTATAAAATCAAGTGTTAATTATTATTGTTATTTGAGGTATTTACGTACTTTCTGAACCGACTGATTATATTAGCACACAAGAATTTATATGAGCGAGAGCGAAAGGCCTACATTTTGTCTGGAGAGGTATTTCCACGTACATTCAAGGGTTCTTTTACATACCACAATCGACATGGGACCGACGACTTTACTTCCCCTCCGAAGGATTTTTATCGCTCAAGAAAAATCTTTTGATCTCAGCTGGGTTTGAACCCACGAACATCGAGTGCTGAGGCGAGTACTTTAGTCCAATACCACTTGGTCGACTTTTTAAATACAATTTAAATCATAATACTTTACTAAAGAGACCAAAAAAAATATTTTAACACCAATTATATTATTATCAGCTTCATCTAAGGGGTGACGGTGATAATATAAGCTAGTTTGTAAGTTGTGTGCTGCTATAATCAGTTGGTTACAAAAGTGCAGTTTATATACTCCAAATAAATAATAATAATAATTATTTGCAATAAATATTATATTAAAATGTCTGAAGTAAGCTACTTCAATAATTAATTTTTAACGATTTTTTTTTTCCCCAACTGTGTTTACACGGCCTAAGGCTTCAGTCTCACGTTACACTGGATTATCGATGACCGGTAAATCAGGTTCTAATCTCAAATGAGTTAAATAGGAGTGATTTTCACGTGGGATCTTATCGTGGTGTTTAAATACTAATACAGATTTGCTTTATCTAAAATTATCTTTCTCATCCATTAATCCTTTAGACAAAGTTGTTAATGATCTTGGTACTTAATTACTTAGCACCACTTCTTACTACCCGTTCGGATTAACACTTAAGTACCAGTTACGCTAATGTCTTAGGAATTGGGAAGGTTTAATTTAGAGGAAGTGAACCCGCACTTGCGTGAAGGGAGAGTGGAAAACCATTTAGGGAAAATCATCCTCAGTTCACCCGACCGAGATTCGTACCTCGATATCCCCATCCTCGGCAGTCTGGCTCAACACGAAACTAGCGCGTTAGCCAACTACGCCCCACCGAGGCGGGGCTTACCTTGGTACTAAAACATGCATATGCGAATCAAGATCCAGGTGTATCAATCAATCTGTCAGTGAGTGTACGTTTGTGTTATTACTCCCTTCTCTCCCCCCCACCTTGTTGACGGAATTACTTTCTGGAAAGATGGGGCGGTGGGGGGGGGGGGGAACAACTTGAGGGCTTACGAGGAGAGGTGTTCATTGAATTTATCCGCGGAGGGTGATGATGAAAGGAAAAGGTTTTGGACTCAACTCGAGATCATCAGCGATTCTCGCTTCTTCTTTTTTTCAGTTATTCCAGCAATGTAGACTCTCCTTGTGGTCGGCTTCTCCAGTTCCAGTCAACAAGCACTTATGGCTGCGGGTATGGCTTGATTGAATCTGAGGAAAACCTTTTAGGATATTTACAAAACAACTGTTTTATCGGTTGTTCTTTATGGTTGTGAAACATATTCTCTTACTTTACGTAACAAAACAAAATTTAAGGTGTTCGAAATCAAGATGCTTAGAAAGATATTGGGTTCAAAAAAGGGATGAGGATAGTGGGAAGTGGAGATTGTTAAATAATAATGAGTTGCATACCTTGTACTCATTGTACTCATCATAAGACAATGTTAGATATCAAGTCTCGTAGATTACGGTGGGCAGGACATGCAGGGAGGGAAAAAAAAGGGGGGGGGGCAGATTTAAACCACAATCTTACCCCCGTAACCCCTCCAATCTAATAAATTGCAAAAAATGCCTTAGAACACATGACACAGCAGTTGTTGTTAGCAGTTTGAAAGGTAGTTTGTAATATATATTTGAAAGAAGGTACAGGAAAGGTAGATAGAAAATATATAAAAGGGAACTAACACAAGATGGCCGTTACAATGAAAATAAGAACACAGTTCACACTTTACATTGCTGCCACTGGACAAAGAGGTAATGGCTCCCTCTTGAAGATCATTACTGCCCATTCCCCCGACCTAGGTTTCATTCTACCTCTTAGATAGGAAGATGTATTTGGGTTTTTTTGAGTTTTTTTCCCTCTTTTAGGAAGTCGCGTTGAACGTTTCACCCTCTTCCCTGATGAGTTCCGATAGAATGAAACCTAGGTCGGGGGATTGGGCGGTGACGATCGATTTTCTTAAAGAGGCAGACATTATCTCTTTGTCCAGTGACAGCAATGTAAAGTGTGAACTGTGTTATTCTTTTCACTGTACAGCCATTTTGTGTTGTTTCACTTTTATATGTTTTATATTCACCTTTACTGTACATTCTTTCAAATATATATTCTCATAAGTTCAGTAATCTTCAGTATTATAGACATATTTTTGAATTTTTTTAAATCAATAATAATTCATATGTGTATAACCTGAATAGTAAGACGCGGTGCTTAAAAAAAATTCATACATATTTTAATTTTGGTAAGGAGTGGTAAAAATTATCTTAAAGACCATTCATGGATACTAATTTATTACTTGTATCGTATATAATAATATTAGGTAGTCAAATTGAATTGTAGCATATTTATTTTGTACTTCATTAAATAAAAAAAAGAGCATGGATTCCATTTTGTAAAAGGGTTAAAAAAAACATGATAAAATATTTAATGAAAAAAAAAATTCAATAAACTTTATTATTCAATGTTACGTAATGAAATAATGATATTGCATTAATGAAACTGGAGTGTAAAGTATAATTATGTCAGGCGTCTTTAGCGATGCTTGTTTCCGGTTGCTCTAAGGTAGGAGACTTTCCCGAGACATACCGGAACGCCCCCTGAGTTTATTAGCCAAGTTCAAAGTCGTGGAGTGAGCTGCCTCTATTGGATCGTCTACAAGCAGAACATAACAAGATATGAGTTATTGGCTTTAAAAAAAGGGTTACCGGCCTCTTAACTTCCGGTTAGGATTATCCACATATTCAAACTTATAACCATATTCCTATAGAGGGATGATGAGACATGAATTAGGAAAAACATCTCCAACAAACCTACAGGATTCAAACTCCAGTCCTTCATTATCGTCAATCCAGTGTAGGTGCATGATAGCAAGGATTGGGAAATTTATTTGCATTGGAATGTTGCACGTCCTTTTCAAGAGTTCCTTATAAGGCCGCTCACTTCATGAAAGGAAAAGTGGCCATAACAATAAATACTTTTTTTTTGAAATCCATGACAACATTTTTTTACTCTCCGTTTATTTTCCAAGTTTTGTCTGCGGATCAAATTAAATGAATTATCAGCTCATTTATGATTCAATCTTTTGATTCAACAAGGACAAATCTCAATTTTCGTATACATCCACACAATATAATTATAATAAAACTATAAATCTGTAAATATATTTAGTTTTCTGTCTTTTTGTGGCCAATTCACTCAAAAATACTCATCGGATTGAGACGAGACTTCTTCTGTGTACTCATTATTTTTCAGGAAACAAGGTAAGCAGTTTACCATCATGCTATCTCATCAGCGAACAAAAAGTGTTAAAAAAATTACTGTTTGTGTAATTTTATTTGCGTCTTAAATTTTATCAATTTAAATATATTAACTTTTAATATAGACATTCCTTTGTAAGTCATCTTAGCAATTAGAGGTTTCAAAATGTCAACATACCAAACATAAATTTCCTTGGAAACGAGTATTTTGGGATGGAAACAACATGCTACTAAAAAATGAAAATGAAATGTGATATGTCTGTTTGTATGTTGCTCAAACAAGCCCCAAACACTGTAACCATTTTGTGCTTAAATTTCGGAAGGATATAATTTGGACGACCTGTTAACATATAGGTTATATTTTTCCTAATAAAATCCAATAAAATTGATGGTTCTTTTTTTTTCTTTCAAATATTCTGCGCTAAACCACGCGATCTATCGTATTTTTCTATTGAATGTATAATTAATTTTTTCTTTCTTTATTAATTTTGTTGCACATTCAAATACACAGTAATGTGACTCAATTTTGAATATATTTTAAATAAATCAGGTCACGTGGTGATGTTACGGGCCGTGGGCCAATCGAAAACCTGTCCGTGATTTGGTGGCATGCGACTTACAGTCGTTCGTACTTTTACATACAAATCTTGGTTCTCTTCAGTTTAGGTAACTAGAAATAGTTCAAATGTATTATGAGATTATAAGAGACTAGATAATACCAAAAGGTATTTTATATTAAGTCAGAACATCCACATAGCACATTCATCCTATAGCAGATGGCATTGCCTGTCAGTTGTTTTTATTTAAATTACCCTTAGAAATCAGGTAGCTTTGTGGTACTATACTAACATTTTAGTTATACTAAGGTTCATAGAATTGTATTGTAATCAGTTTCTATTATAAAGGAATGGTAGATAAAGCCTAGAAAATAAAATTAATTAATAGTTAGTAACACTTAAAGAGATTATATGAAAAGTAACTTAGTATTATATGAAAATGAACAAAAAAAAAAGCATAGTTTATACAATAGTAGAGTATTGTATAGGAAGTTTACATCCTCTTCAGCCGACAATTAATGGACTATGATCAAATTATATCTAACAATTATTATTTTCACCAAAAAATTATTTTTTAAACTTGGATAGTATGTTTTTTAATCAATAAATACATTATTACTTATAAGCAATAAGTGCATGAAGATATTCTGTTTTATTTTGTCCTAAATAATATCCAGTTAAATAATAAACTCATTATAAAACAAATCTTATAGAATATTACCATAATCCTTTCAAGAAATGTAGGGGCAGAACATCGGCCAATTGTTCATGTACAAGTGGCGACATCTCTACTAGTCTCTTGAGAACTTTAGCAGCGCGCCGCTGATTCTCCGGGAAGGCTGTAGTTCCAAGAGTTGCCACTAGAGGAACCAACGCGCCTAGATCTATTACCTCTTGCGAGGTCCGGTCGTTCAAAAGCTGTCTAAAGTGAACATAATAGGGGTTAAATGTAAGAAAAGGCGCTGGCCGCAAATTGTTTTTGATGTTGATGTTGCTGTTGTTTGTTTTGCTGTATTAATTGTTGTGTTGTTTTTCTGGTTGTTATTGTTGTTATTTTTATTGTTGTTGTTATCATTGTTATCATTATTATTATACTTAAATTTTATCACTACGTCTTACTACCCATTCAGGTTATACGCCTATGTATTAATTACACAAATAGGTTAAGGATTATGAAGGTTTAGTTTAGAGTAATTGCACCCGCATTTGTGTGAAGGGATAGTGGAAAACCATTTAAGAAAAAACTCAGTGCACCCAACCGGGATCGAGCTCCGATCTCCCTGTCTTCGGCAATCTAGTCCTACACGAGATTAGTACGTCAGACCACGTGGCCACCGAATGGGTTGTTGTTATTGTTATTGTAATTATTATTTTATGAAGTTTAGTTGGACACACACAAATTAAATAAAAACGTTAATTCATCTCAGAATAACTTATATCACATGGTTTTATGTGAGGGGAGTGCGGGAGGCAGATATAGGGTACAAATAAAGAGATTACTGTCTAAATTATTTTAATTGGGATTAAGAGAAACACTCAAAGACATAGTCATAGAGAGATGGATGTTATTTGAAACAAAACTTCACTTGTAAACATTTTGTAATGTGTTTTAATCATAAATGTAAACAATATAATCGTATTTGTGTATTTGTGACCTTTTAAAAATAAATGTATGATCTTTTGACTTGTTTTCACAAAAAAAAAAAAAATCTTTTACAAACTACAGAAACTTATACTGTCAAGTGGAATAAACTGATATAATGAATTTTAGTTCTAGAACCAGGATTCCCCAGCCATTTGGATAATTTCTGTCACAGTTCCTGCAAGTTTATCTGAAATCCACCAACCAAATTTGTCAAGGATTTCTTTCTAAATATTAAAACCTTCTTGAAGTTATTTAAAATGTTTTCAAATATACTAGTGGTTGAGGGTGTTTTGAATTTGTTAATACTACAGTAGGCCTGAACTACTAGCCTAGGCATTGAGAAGGAAAAATACGTTATTGATATTATTTTTGGGTGAGGTTTTAATCACCAACGCCCTCTATTTCTGCATCCATGCATCAGAAAATTTGCTTAGTCAGTAGCCCGTATGTCTGCTGAACTTATTAGGAGTCACAGGTTCAATCCCAATGGTTGACCGTATAGACATTATTAAATTTAATGTATTTACTTTCGCTAAAAGGTGATTAAGTTTCAATCTAAGTTAAGTTTATAAACAAACCCGAGAGCCAGAATCGCGTCTGCTTGAACTCTATATGCTCTTCCATGACCACTCTTATTTCTGTGCCGGTCACCCGTACCAAGCTCTGGAATTCAAACATGTGGATAGAGCACCATTCACTCTATACGGCACGTCAACGTAACGTCACATACCGGCAGCGTCACGTCAAAATAGTATTCAATAGATTTTAAAAGGCGTATTTCATACTGAGTGGCAACATCATGGATCATCCCCAGATGATACTGGCAGACAATCTTGAGTGGACTATCACCAATCATTGCTCTGTGGCTTTTGCAAAACCTTCAAAAATCGATTATAAACTTTTAACTGAACAAGTATGTCAATATAATAAAGTCTCGTTTATTATGATGGGCAGAACCTGCAGCGTGAATGGGAGAATCTAGAACCTTGTTCAGGGTATTGACTGGTAAACCCAATGGGAAGAGACCATTGGGAGGACCTGTACACAAATGGGAGATAATTGGCAACGGGCTTAAAAAATATGTGAACTATGTGATATTCACCCCCAGACTGTTTGCACTAAAATTGATGACAATTACTTTAGTACTGGTATTATATTAGCCTACAGGTTATCAATTGAACAAAAGTGACATTTTAATATTTTATATTTTGAAAGTGTTCAATAGTTCCTACTATACACGAGAGACTCGTATTAAGGTCAGCGCAATGTTTGGTCAAACGGATAGTCTATCGGTTTGAAATTAATAATGTGAGTGTAATACTTTCTCCAGCCAAATATATAATTTCTTTAAATTCTCCCCACATTCCTGTCCTTCTCTAATAGAGTATAGTCGTTGTTAGTCAGTATTGAACACTATAAAGCTTACGACTTAAAAAAATAGATATTTTAAATCATAATGTATATATTCAGGTCATTTATAAAGGATATTCTTTATATTACAGATAATAAGTATTTTATACCTGTTTTGTTGTATTTATACACCCAACTAAGTAAACCGTAAATATCATATATCAATCAATCAATCAATATAGACTTACTTCTATACATTTGTTTCTATATGCTCTAAAGGTTACCTCTATGGCGATGCAAATGCAAATAAAAAGGTTTATTTTTTACTGTGTTTATATTCGATTCGGAGAGATAAAAAGAGGAAGTGGAATTTGATTTGATATTATGCATTTTTAATATTATTATTTAAATTATAAGCTATTTTGTTTGATCAATTAGTAGTTTATGTCCTATATATTAACAAAATTTCCTCTTGACTTTGGATCTTAGATATATCATGCTACTTCTTTGCTCAGTAAGATTTTCTAAATCGCCTATCACTTTGTGAGAAACTTCCTATTTGGGCTGATATAAAAATTAGCATTGATGTTTGTATATACTTTAAAGATTTTTTCTTTCCTTTAAATACATTAAAAAATATTAGTAATATAGTTAACTAGGTTAGCATTCTATAATAATAATCTTTATAAAAATATATTTATAAGAGCTATCTGATTTCTCAATTATATTTTTTCTTAATTTCATAATTTCTATCAAAAAATACATTTTACTCTACCTGTATTTTGAAGTGTTCGCCTGTCATCCTGAAACACCACTGCTACCAACTTGACCAGCTCGCGGAGCAAGTGTGTTCCTTCATCTGTTGCCACCACCAACCTCATCAACTCTAGTGCTGCGTACATTCACCACGAGATTAAGGCGCAACAGAAGGGAGCGCAAGTATTTTTACCGTTTTTATAGAATTGAAAATTTTTGACCAAAATAAATCAAATATTTCTCCAGTAGCAACATAGAGTTTATTTTTCTGCACATGCTAATATCAACTGATCTTGAATATCGGTCAAGGGTGTCCTGAAATTTTATCAAAACTATTTAAATAAAGAGAAAAAGTTTTTACAAAATTCCAGTACACCCTTGACAGATATTCATGATCTGTTGAGATAACACGTGCAGAAATCTAAACTCTATGTTGCTACTGGAGGAATATTGGATTTATTCTGGCCAAAAAATGTAATGCTATAAAAACTGTAAAAATACTTGCGCTCCCTTCTGCCGCACCTTGATAAGATTTGAGTTTAGAAAAAAGGTCGAGTTTATAAATATGCATAACAGATAACTTAAGAGCGAGTAGTACCTAACACCTTGTGTGCAAGAGTTTGAAACACATTATTTTCTTTATAACGTTCATAATCGAAACATATAGTGCATAATGCCTAAAGTTGACTAAACTTTAACTGTTTATGTATTATGCATTGAATTGAGCATGTCAACCCCTTAAGCTTGAAACATATTATCCAATATAATATTTCACATGTGGGCTACATCATTCGTGGTCCAGTTGTTGAAAGATTATCCAGTACTAATGTACTAATCGTACATACTTTCCATGGGGGCTCTTTCTATGTCCTGATGATATGAGATGATGGTGATAGTATCAGGGATTGGAACCAATGGAAACATTTAAGCCTAATTAACCAAACCCTGGTGACCGTTGGGGAGATTCCCCTCTTGGGAAGAATACTCAAGGAGCCATCCGGGAATCGAACTTGGGTCCCCTAGATATTAGTCGATGAGAATACGAGAAGAAATTCTAACCAACTAAAGTTGAGTACACACAGCATATAGAACATATATTCTGTTTAAGTTTGAAATACATTGTATTTTAGCACCAATGGCAACAAATTGTGAATATGGTTGAAAATAAAGGATATTACATGTTTGATTCTGTTATTGATATGTAGGCCTGACACAATATTAATGACATTGATAAAATCAGAACCAAGTTAAAATCAAGCTTTATTTAATAATACAGATACCACTTAATTTAGGTTAGTTAACAATTTTATGTTTTAAAATACACAGTTTAATGAACGTTGATTTCCAAGTGAACCCTTTGATGAAGTATTTTTAAATACCTTTCCTATCTACTATAAGTTAAGCTAGTTTATATGAATATAAAACAGTAAAATTATTTAATACTCTTATTATTATGTTTCATTATAGACCGTTGTATTTTTATTATTAATTTACGTTATGCACACTTCACTATTAGTTATACACTATGCATGAATATAAGCCCAGGCTAACCTGATAAAATGAGGTCTTCTTGCAGTTTGATATCTTATAGTTACGACACCACGCTCAATATATTTGTGACTATACCCCATATACGGTAGGAGTGTATGTAAGTGACAGCTAGTAAAAGTTACCCGATCCACTTTTTTGTATCCATTTGCCAAACCATATAATCTTCCCCTTGTGTTGAGTTGTTGTCACGCTGAGCAGTCAAAACTTTCACAACAAACAATTTATTTCTAATTATACTTTTCTTTTGTTTTTAACTATTTTAGGTTTGTATAAAAAGAGGGAAGAGAGTAAATAACTACGAACAAAGCTAGATTTCTAAATAATTACGCAATTTATTATGCTCATATTTAAATGAAGTTAATAATAACTAGGTACTATATATTAATATTATTTCCAAGCTGACAAAGAAAGGTTTGAAGTGTGTTCCTACTAAACTAAGGCTCTCGGGATCGATTCCTGACATCGCTATTTAATTAAATTGGGGCTTCTTCTTTCAAAGTGATGAATTAATGGCTCGGGGGTTGTCTCTGTTAAAGTAAGTTAGCTTTTTAAGTGTTCGGTCAATAGCGCTTCCAGATTTTTCTGTGAAGATGTGGATCTAGAATGGGGTCAACAAATCCTCATGAAGACAACTGATGAGCTACTTGAATAAAGAAGTAGCATCTTTAGTCTAGAAAACTGAGATTAGTGGCTGGAGAGTGATACCCTTTATTTGAAAATGTTGGCACCATCTTCACCAATATGTGACAACCACTCGCTTGGCTGACGTCATGGAATTTTTTTATAGTGATATAATAATAAATTGCGTCAGCCTTTAGATAGTTTGAATTAAATAACCAAAAATAATTTTAGTGGTATATATAAGCTATGAGCAGACGATGCTAAAAGGCGGCCATTTTTATTTGAATCCAAGTTATTAATAGAAGCATTGAATAAGCTAAACTAATATTTAGCACCCTTGTCCAAGCGGTGACATTACATGTGTCCTCTTATAATTAATAAAAGTGGGTGAAAGGTTTCGTTTATTCACTTACAGTAGAACAAGAGCCTGACGTCATAGGTCCCAAGGGAGCCAATCAGAGGCTTTATCAAATCCTTGCACACCTCAGGAGCGTAGGGCTGTAACAGGTCACGTCATCATCATCTGAGAACATGCTGAGATATGTTTTGTTAAATCTGGTTCATGTTACAAACAGAGTTAAGAAGTTTGGTCCAGTCCTCAGAAGGGACAAGAAAGATGGATATAGAAAACAGATAAAAGGGATGAATGAAATATGTATTTTACAATGAAAATAAGAACACATTTCACACTTTACATTGATGCCACTGAGCAGAGAGGTAATGGCTACCTGTTGAAGAAAATCAATCGTTATTGCCCAATACCCGTACCTAGGTTTCATTTTCTCGGAAATCATCAGAAGGGAGTGTGAAATCTACAACGCAATTCTATATAAGAGAAAACCAAAAAACAAAAGGGAGAAAACAGAAATTTTTAAAGAATGATAGAACATTTAGATAGGAACATGTAAAGGAATAGATGACAAATACAGGAAATGGACATTGGATGCGATTATAATAATATATCTCCATAAAGACATTGTAAATGTATGTAATTTTATGGATAATGAATATCTATCAAAAGTGACAGCTGAAGATCACACAACTTGACGTATGAATATGTAAAAGTAGATCTAGTCACGTTTCCAGCTTTCATATAAGGCTATTCCTATGAAAATTGGACAGTATGTATGAGTTTATATTGGAAAAATATCACCTAACAGTTCCAAATATTACTAAATCTACCTCAAAGTATTCATACGACAAGTGTTTGCTGTCTATAAATGTCAATTTTGATGGATGGTGTGTAATAAGACAGCTGTATGCTGAACAAAGTAATATTTTGGAAAAGATGGCCACTATTTATCTATTTTTTATGTATACTCAAAAGCTATTTCAATATCGAACCAACTAAAATGGTTGCGAGAACCTACCAGAATTATTTTGAGCACTTTGAACCCCAGTATCAGAGCGTGGGTGCTAGTACCGGTGGTCAAATGGAAGACGTTGCGTATCAGCTGTGCCCTGTAGCGAGCGTTCCCACTGGCAAGATGGATGAGGAGTTTTCTCAACTTCTCCAGCACAGCGCTGCTTTCACATTGAATGAAAAAAGATAAAAGCTGTAAACTCTAGAAATCATTTATATATATATTTTTATTATTATTTAGCACCGCGTCTTACTACCCGTTTGGGTTATACGCTTAAGTACTAATTACGCGAAATGGGTTAGGAGTTTGGAAGGTTGAATATACAGGAATTGAACCCGCATTTGCGTGGAGGGAGAGTGGAAAACCATTTAGGAACCCTCCTCCCCCCCAGTTCACCCGACCGAGATTCAAACCTCGATCTCCCCGTCCTCGGCAGTTGAGCTCAACACGACTAGAGCGCTAGCTAACTACGCCACCGAGGCGGATGAAATCATTTATAGTAGCTCCATCATGTACAGTAGTCCCATGGCTTCTTTGGTGCTGACTGACAACTCACAGCTGACGGCTTTGAAAAGCTACCAGACCAAATTATGTATCCCTACGCCGAACCAAATGATCTGAAAAATCATGTGTTTAGCAGCTGTCACTTCTGACAGTCAAAATTTAGGTATATACCTAAATGTTGACTGTCAGAAGTCAGCTGTGAACTGTCAGTCAGCACCAAAGAAACCATGGGGCTACTGTAGTCTACCTCAGTGGACATGCTCACCGATCTTAAAACCAGAGGTGTTTAAAAAAAAAAAGCCCTGGTGATATATTACACAGTTTGAGATAATCTCTAATAAAGGTGTTTATTTTTTTTTTAACATTTGTTAGAGTTTTCTTTTGTGACCCTTGTTGTAATTTAACCGATTTCGTTGTAGTTTTTTTTTTTAATGTAAACCTAGATAGACCTCTGGTTGAAATTTAAGGTTTATTACAGTTTTTGACAAAAGTTCAAAGCAACGTTACGTCGTTTGGGACGTTTTAAACTATTTGATTTAAAATTCGATACTTCTCGCACAATATCTACTAGTTCAGAGGATGGTCGTGAGTTATTGCCAGTGCAAGGATATACTAGAAATTACCCTCCTGACTTGCTCAATTTTTCTCTTAACTAAGAAATCGTTATATTAATGAGTTTGCCATGCAGATAACAGGAAAAGAAATGTTACTGAAATTTCGGCAAGTTTTTTTTTTTTTAGTTTGTATGACTTATTCTAAAATCAGAAGAGTATTCCAGGCTTGGTTTACTTAAATGAAAATTTAATTTGGTTGATTGACAAAGTCTTAGAAGAAAGGGATCCAGAGAAGGGTGGGGTATTAATTCCTCTGGTATCAAGCCCAGTTTTATCACCTGTCAGGCTTGTTAGTAGGTGTTGCCTTACTATTCCTATACTCTTCCCCGTGGTTGAGGGAGGAGACCAACTGCAGGTCTTAAAGACACTGAATCAATGCTCATAGGTATCTAAAATAATTCAATATTACTGTGGTCAGGACATGTAGCGCGAATGGGAAATTCTAGAACCTTATTCAGGGTACTGACTGGTAAACTCAATGGGAAGAGACCAGTGGGAATACCAAGACGCAGATGGGAGCATAACATTAGAATGGATCTGTTTTATATTTGGAAGAAGGTACAGGAAAAATGAATAAAAGAAACATATAAAAGGAACGAGCACAATATGGCTTTAATAATAAAAAGAAGAACACAGTTCACACTTAACATCTCTACCATTAGACACAGAGATAATGGTAACAATAAATTTTATTTAAGAGGCAACCATTACCTCTCTGTCCTGTGGCAGCAATGTAAAGTGTGAATTGTGTTCTTCCTTTCATTGTAAAAGGCATATTGTGTTTGTCCCTTTTA
Source organism: Timema podura (assembly GCA_033556935.1). Lineage (NCBI taxonomy): Eukaryota > Metazoa > Arthropoda > Insecta > Phasmatodea > Timematidae > Timema > Timema podura. Next base: position 48,015 of record JAVRXN010000007.1, on the reverse strand, counting down.
TATGTTTCTAAACACCTTTCCTGTACATTCTTCCAAATATAATATCATTACCTCGTAAAGCGAAAAAAAAGTTTTCCTTATATAGATATATTAAAATGGATCTGAAAGAGATAGGGTGTAGTGAGGTGGACTGGATAGAACCAGCTCAAGATAGGAATAGGTGGCGTACTTTTGTAAGTGCGGAAATGAGCTTTAGAATTCCTAGAGCCATAGAGTAAGTAATGCTTACATATACAAATTACTACAGTTAAAGTTAGTTTTGTGTCAATAAATATACAGATATAGTTTAAGCTAGCTTGTCAGCAGTGAGATATTTTATAACTGTATTTACATATTCCCAAGACTCAATGTTCACCTGTGTTGTGAGAAGTCCACCTGGCTTCTCATCAGCTCGTCTTCTCTCTCCAACACCCCTGCCCTCATCAGGTCGTCATTAGAATCCTCTACGTGCGCCCCTAATTCCTCCATGTTTATTAATTTTGTTTCATCTTCTTCCTCCTCCTCCCCCTCTTCATCCTTGTCCAAGCCATCCTCCGTTTCACTGTAACCTTCCTTGATCTTCACTGTTTGTGATTTAGGCATCAACTCCTGCTTCGTCTAAAGTGATGATCATGTGTTGTAACACAAAGGTGTGGAGTTGTGCTTAGACCTGGGAGTTCTATTACTACAATTTGTTGTTCTTACACCAACCTTTGACATACTTGGCTTATTAATGTATAAGTTCCTATGACCATAGTGTACTACAAAGCACTAGTGTCTTAGTGCTTATGAACAAAAATGGGGAACCAAAGAGGTACTTAACATGATCATGACAATTAGCCTCTCTCCTGCCCTCTATTTAGTTGTTTAGGTTGAAAGGTTGTATAATTATCTTACTTAATTACACTATAGTGTAGCCTGTAAAATAACTCTATGGTGTAATTTATCAAGGAATGCCTGGTACCTTTAAGAATAAATTAAGTGTTTATATGCCTTTCCAAAATCTATATTTGTAAAAATTAAAAATCTTAACGACCTTTCCGACTATCACTGCAAATGGGTTGGTAATAGTATATGTAAAAGAGAGAGAGAGAGAGAACTGAGACAAATAACAGATTTTGAATCGACTTTGTTAATGGATTTTTTGCTTATATACATGTCAAAAACGCTATGGCCACCGGGCTGAGGTCTGAAATACCTTTAAAGCTTTAAAATGTAGTTCTTTCAACTCATTCAAATCCTTTATATTGCTTCCACACGGTTGTCTGTGAGGAGCTGGCATAGCTTCACCCGTCTTGACCGCCTCCTTTACCAGCGTACTTGTACCATCATCCACGCCGTCTTCTGCACTTCCGTTCCCTTCCAGCGTCACCTCATGCCCTCCGCTACCCTCTTTGGCCTCTTTACCGCCGATATCCTCTTGTTCCTCATCTGTAGCCTCCAGGTTCTGTACTACTTTGTCCACAGTCTCCTTGACTGATGTAAGCTCACTGTCCAACCTCAAGGAAGTGCGGGTAATGCACTCGCATATCACCATGATACCTGCAGAGAAATTTGATTCGATCAAATAGTGTAGTAGCTACTCTATCACGAGGTCCTAATCGGTTGGAGTTCCCCCCCCTTTCCCCCTTTTCACCCCCACACAAATTGACCTAATCACCTCTTTCAATGTTGGATTCTCAATTATGTAGGTGGTATAAACGAATCAATCACTCATCAAGGTTTTCCGGTGAAGATTACCCCTTAAAAGATTATGCTTTCCCCTTTTTGGTCATTCATGGCCTAGTAAAGTAGTTTAATATCTTTAAAAGAAATGAACTATACATACAATTATTTATGATCAGATAGGAACCTATGGGTGAATTTATAGAAGTTGTGCTGGAAAAAAATCACTTATTAAAAAAAATTAATTCAATTTTTTTATATTTATTTTTTATCACCGCATCTTATTAACTGTTTAGGATATATGCATATATTATCACTGTAAGGGGAAAAGATGAGTAAGGAAACATTTTAGAGATAATCTACCCACATTTTCTTGGAAGGAGGGTGAAAGCTATTTAGGGGGTGTGGGTAATTCAGTACACATGACCAAGATTCGCTCCCCAATCTCCCCATCTTCAACAAACCAGTCTAACACGAGACTGAAGCCTAGACCATTTGTCTGTCCACAGAAGTGGGTTCCAATTTATAGAAAAATATATATAAGCTGTAGCTACGTGCAAGGGAAGGTATGTATGGCGATACATTTTTCAGGGGACCTACAAAAGCTCGTGTGAACTGACCATGTGACTCGCAAATGGCCTCCTTGTACCTCCGACCGATTAGCGCTATCTGGGTGAGGAGATCCAGTGCTGCCAACTTTTCTCGCTCTGAACATTCTTCCCTCATCAGGATGTCGAGAAGGGTCAGCAGGAAGCCGCCCTCAATCAGCTCTGCCACGTAACGGTCCCTGATGGATATTGGATCAGTAGAGGGATGAAGTATTAAATAAATTATTGGAGGCTCAGGATATGAACCCCTACTCCTCCTCCTCTTCTTCCAAGCACCAGACGTAAGGGTAGTTTAGCAGGAAGGTACCCCAAAATACTTCTAAATATTGACTGTTTAAGGTAGCTTCTCAAGATAAAATGTCAAGAGTGAAAAACAAACTTAAATGTACCTAACCTTATCATCGCTCACTTAGCTCCTCACATCGAAACAGATCAAGGAAATGGAAAGGTAAGCAACGGTTTGTAGAATTTTTTTTAATAATACTGCCATAAAAAGATTGGTAAAAAATATTCTCCTTAAGTGTACGTCTTCTAAACTGCCTTTAATTAAGTCGTTAATAGCAAAATTTGTGTTAGTTGTACACATTAAAATATACATCCTATGAATTAAATAGTCAAGCTGTGAAAGTTGTTCAGTATGGATATAGCCACATCTAAATATATTCATTAAATTGATGAGACCTGGACACGGGAATCGAACCCGGGACCTTTGGCTTAGTATTTCAATACCCCTCCCAAGTGTTATCTTATAGCTCGTGATATTATTTGATCATTCATATGTAGCTGACGAATTCTGTATATCCATCACAGACTCTGCCTTAAGATATGAGTGAAGAATTACCCTGGGCACAGGACGACTCCTAGATAGCTCAGTGGTAAAAGCATTGGTGTTCCTAGCCATCAAAGGTCCCGGGTTGAATTCCAGTGATCAGGTATCATTTTTAAATTGAAAGAACACACACATCCTTTTCTAACCCTTTTGAGTGGATCGAACAATTTAATATTTTTTTTATTTAGCACCGCGGCTTACTACCCATTCGGGTTACACGCTTAAGTACTAATAACACTGATGGGTAAGGGATTGGGAAGGTTGAATTTAGATGAATTGAACCCGCATTTGTGTGGAGGGAGAGTGGAAAACCCTTTAGAGAAAGCCACCCGCAGTTTACCTGACTGAGATTGGCTAACACGACTAGCGCGTTAGCCAACTACGCCACCGAGGCGGGTCTAAAACTTTATGGCCTTTACCTCTCTGTCGACTGCAAGAAAATGCCGTGAGCCGCCAGCAGTAGGTTTGTGCTGCGACTATGCCCGAGATAAGACATCTGTAGCCACACGAGAAACCTCGCGAGCAGCAGGCTGCCTCCTCTAGACAGCCGGTCTTCCAGCTCAGAGCCGCTACAAGAGCCGAACTCGTTCAAGAAGGACGTGAGCATTGAATGGCGCCCTGATCTGCAGCTCTGAAGGAGGTATTACATCAAGTTTTTTTGAAATTGTTTTGTTAGGCACAGTGAGCATGAGTTTTTCAGAGGCTGAAACCTACAGATTAGAAGAAACTTTGAGACACTTGTATCCAACCAGCTGGACGCCATCAACCTATATTTGAATAAAAAATACTATGTCCCAGTTTGTATTAAATGTACTACTACTAGAGCGCTGAAACCCACTATAGGCATATAAAAAAACCGCATCATTTTAGAAATGGATAATTATTTAAAAATAGGAATTGTTTATAGCCCGCAGGTGCGCTAAACAAACAAAAAAAGTATGCCAAAATGGAGGCAAAAGGTATCAGCGGGTTTCTATAGAATTCAAACCATCAGGTAGGTATATTTTAAGTTTTATGATATAAAAAAAAACAGGAAAAGGTGAGATTAGTTCATTTAAACGTTTTCTGAGAAATGTAGTTCCAAGGTTAAGTTGAGGACGTCCTTAATATATTTGAAGATTTATAACCTTCATTTTCACATTAAATGCTGTTGGGTTAGGGGATATTTCCCTTAAAGTAGGGCCTTGACGCTCATTCAAATCAAAGGGGGTAGAACAGTGCTAGGTAGACGAGAAATTGGGTGGAAGGGGGTAATATACAGAGTGTTCGGAAACTCATAACCCAAACTGCACATGTATTTTGTTTGGACCAAAATTAATATAAAATCTCTATATACTCACATCTGAAAAAAAAAAATTATGGTAATACCATTAAATTGTGTTCAAAGTTTCAGAACGGTGACCTGGTGGTCTAGGGGTAAGGTGTCGGACTTCTGTGCTAGGGGTTCAATCCCCGGTCCCGGCACAGATTTATCTGATTGCCAAACCCTTCCTTCACCTCTGACAAGATGTGTATTATTCACAACTTGTGAATGTGAGGAATGCCAGGCCTCCACCGTGGTTCGGATTCCACGTTAAACTGTAGGTCCTCCATTTCATCTCACAATCACCCTACCATTTCACATTAGCGTAAGTGCGTATAACCCGAACGGGTAGTAAGACGCGGTGCTAATAATAATAATAATAATAATTCAAAGTTTCATCGTAAAGCGCCGGGAGAGCAAAGCTGTTCAAGCATGCGTGTACAACATGCGTGTTGTTTTTACACCCCCTACATAAGTTAATAAAAAATAATCTTATTTTTAACTAATTTGTAATGGTTTTCTATATGTATTTCAACATTGAATACATTTTTTCTTACCGAATCCCATTTGCTCAAAAGTTCAGAGAGTTTACTTGTATTTTCTTTTAGTACTATTTCACCAAACATTTGTATTAATAGTTTTGCTTCATATTTGTTTTAAGCTCAAATAAATTATGTTATAATGAATGTTTTCATGGTTTAAAAGATTAGAAAAAAAGATGTCATTAGATAACAATAATATTGTAATATGTTTGTGTTTTAATTTGTTTACTAACAATCGTCATGGCCAACTAAATTACTAGCCAAGGACTAAGGTTCTAGCCAGAAAGAACTTACATAAATAATATTATAATAACTTTTTTTAACTACAAGATCATAAGTGTTAACTTAAGAATCAACTCTTAAACTGTGTTCGATTCAGGAGAGGACACTTCTCTATCCTTAAGGTAATTAGTGTAGTTAGGTTAAGTTGGCAATAAATGTGACATCTTAATATTTTCATTTGATACTCTAGTTCTAATTCATTGGTATAATTGTTAGCTCTCTACTTTTACTATCAATAGGAACTACAATTCTGTAGATTATAAATAAACAATGTTATTTCTATCGAATATACATGCTATATATTAAAACCAATTCATCGATGCCTCTTATGTATACAATATAAACAACCAAACAAATTTTTAAATTACTTATCTCTTCAAAATATGAGAATTAACATTGTGTCTCAGTTTCTCGAATTTCCAATTACAACAAATTATAAGTCGCGTTTTAAGTGTGTGAAGATTCCAATAATTTTACGGTGACTCTAGTAATACTGTAGTAATAAGCAACACCTGAAAAGTCTGAAGTGGATAACTTTTACTCAAAGTTTAAGAATGAAAAAAGGTGACTTTATGCGGTGTATATTAAACATAGTTTAATAAAATAATAAACATAATTATACACTATTATTATTTAAAATAACCAAGCTACAAATGTAGTGTCATAAGGTGTATACACTTTATATAATTTTAAATGCTTGCTACACACTTTCTATAGACAATATTTCCGTGTAGGTATCTAAAAACAAGTTTCTGTTTTATAATTAGTTTCAGACCTGCCCATTTGTTTTACATCATTTCTTTGTCATGGTATTTTTAAAATATTTATCTTATTTTCATAAGAGTATTCACTATACTCCTATCCAAACATTTTAAATATAATTACTGATTTACGTTTTGGTTAGATACAGTAGATTCGCGATTATCCGAGGCTCCGTGTTAACCGAGACATGCATTCTGTAAAAGTGTTCAATTTTAATACAATATTCATATAATAATTAAATATTTTATACAATAATTGTTTACTTAAACTTATATAACTTCCCTCTAAATGAAGAAGGGAAGAAAGAAAAGTAAGGGGAAAATAAAGTATAATTAAAAACCACTCAAAGCATTATACTGTTAATGATAGTTAAGTTGATAGCCCTTCTTGCGTGGAGCAGCCAAATATCTCTATTTCTCTCTATCTCTAGTTGACCGGCCGGCTTGCAGGCAAATTTCTTAACATGCCACTCGTTTGTTTCTAGGTCTGTCCAGTGAGCGGGCTGAAAAGCTTCACATCCACAATAAACTAACCGTTTTTAACCAACATTATAAAAATTAATAGAACCAACAATAGAATACGGTTCTAAATAATGAAAATAAATTATAAACTAAGTAATTAATAGATCAATGCCTTTACAAATCATGATTAATATGAATAATCATACAAATAAGACCTTTTTTTAAATCTTAAGTATAAAAATGTGATTCTTGCTCAAAGTTAAAGAAAATACGATATTTAGAAAACATAACCTCAATAGAATCGCCAAGTTTAAGTATTCGTCACCAATCTACAGTAAGTTTAATTTTGATTTATAAGAATATTGACGCTTGTTTTATCCTCAAAGGGAAGCGGTATGTTTCTTTGCGTGCATTAATAGAATTATGAGTGTGTCAACAAGTGCACCGATGGAAGAGGATTGCTGCTGTGTCATAGGTAGTATTTTGAAGTGTAGTTTTTCGTCCCCGTCTTTCGATGAAAAAAAGAAAATAATTGAACTAGGTAGACCCACTCCATCTTTAACCAACCTATCAACCAAAAATAAAACTTTCTTTAGACATTTCAATACACAATTGTATGAAAGTGTTGAATGGCTATCAGGTTGTCAGGTTAGTGGAAAAATATATTGCTGGCCATGTTTAATATTTGCTAACAATAATGGCGTATGGAGTAAATCAGGATTCAGTGATATGAATAATATCCACAAACCAATTAAAAAGCATGCCACAGGTAAAACTCATTTGCAGACCATAATCCAACAGACTAAATCAAACGGCAAATATCAAATTAACCATCAGCTAGATGAGCAAGCAAAGATTTGTCACTTAAGAGTACAACACAGATGTTAAAAAAATTCGGGACATTTTTATTAGATTGTTTGTTGTTTGGTATCTTGGACAGCAAGAACTTGCCTTTAGAGGGCATCAAACTACTTTGAAAGTATGACGACAAACTCAAATGCCATCTTGAAGTATCAACCGTTTTCAAAGGTACTTCAAATTTAATTCAAAATGATTTAATTACATCGGTTAGCTCTAGTGTGCTGGAAAATACTAAACATAAAAAATTAGGCGAACATCCTTTGTGGCTATGGTTTTGGATGAAACTACAGATGTAAGCAATTTTTCTCAACTACTGTCATTTGTTACACAACGTTGGATGGAAAAGTACAAGGAACACTTCTTGGGATTTATTGACGTCATTGCTAACAGATCAGCTGAGGCTCTTTACAACATAGTGTGTCGCTGTGTTCATGAGTATGACTGTTGCTCCAAGCTTGTCGCTCAGAGCTATAACGGAGCAGCTGTTATGGTGAGATATTTAAACAGATTTCAAGCTAGAGTGAAAAAAAAAAAACTTTTCCAGAGGCTTTATTTGTGTATTGCTTTAATCATAGATTAAATTTAGTGCTATCACAAGCTGTGTCACAAATAAGAGTGTAAAATATTGTTTATGACATTGAGTGGAATGGCATCATTTTTCTCTAAATCCTCAAAACGAACACGTGCTTTGGACTCTGAAGTAAAATAGAGATTTCTGAAATTGGTTCCAACCAGATGGATTTACAATAGCTGATTAGCACAAACTATCTTTGAATTCCTGCTAGCACTGTTATACATGTTTGAAAACCGCATTGACCCAAGTGGAAATTGGGATGCTTCACATGGCTTTTTAGTATCCCTCACAGATTTTAATTTTTTGTTAAGTGTTTTCTCAGAAATATTTACTCCCACTGATCATTTATTTGACATTCTTCAGACTAAATCAAATTACATAAGTTACTGCATTAAAAAGTATCAGTTCCATAAATTAGTTGAAAATAGAAGGAATGATTTGAAAATATTTGGGGAAAAAAACAACTGATTTAGCTAACATTTCAGAGCCTTAGAAAAAATTAATGAAGGTCGATAATGTTGGTGATTTAAAAATTACATACAGGAGAGTTTTTTTACGAGGTTCCAGACGATAACACCCAGCAGCTGGAAGCTAAGGTAAGAGTCACACATTTTGATTTCGAAGTCTACCAATTATTTTATTACATCCTATTTGTGCTACCTTCGTCCGCCCTCCACCCAAATATTTTTAACTATTTAAAATAACGAACCCAAGAAAGGACAATTGGAAGCTTCCAATTAAACTATGGGCCATCTGACCCCCTATATATTGTCATCTCATTCCTTCCCTTTGTCCAGAATTTACCACAGGCCACTCTACTGCATTAATATATCTAGTATAAAGTATTGTTTACAATTTTTTTGTTTAGATTTTTGGATTCTCAACATGTTCTCTACAATGCCCTCCTTTAAGAGCATATTTAGAACAATTTCCTGGAGTTCCACCATGTTCTTTACAATAATCTCCTTTCTGGGCATATTTAGAACAATTTCTTGACTTACATTATTTTATTGAAGTCCCCCCATGTTCTCTACAATAACCCTTTCCCTGGGTGTATTTAGAACAATTTCCTGCCTTAAATTTTGTTGGAGACCCACTATGTTCTCTACAATGTCCTCTTTTTAGAGAATATTTAAAAGAATTTTCTGCTTTACTTTTGTTGGAGACCCACTATGTTTAATACAATATCCTCCTTTTAGATGATATTTAAAACAATTTCGTTCTTTACAGGTTTTTTAAACCCCCCCATGTTCTCTACAATACCCTCCTTTAAGACCCTTTTTTAGTACACTTTACTTCTTTACATCCTTTTGGAATCCTATCATGCTCTCTACAATGTCCTCCTTTTAGAGCTTATTTAGAACAATTTCCTGCATTACATTTTGTTGGCGTCCCACCATGTTCTCTGCAATACCCTCCTTTCCGGGCATATTTAAAACATTTTCCTGCTTTGCATTTTATTGGAGTCACATCATATTCTCTATAACCTCTTTTCTAAGCATATTTTGATTAATTTTTTACTTAAATTTAGATGGAGTATCACCATGTACTCTACAATGCCCTCCTTTCTGAGCATGTTTAGAACAATTTTCTTGATTACATTTTGTTCAGGTCAGACCATGTGCTTTACAAAAACCTCCTTTACCATGTGATAAACAATACCCTCCTTTCTTGGCAAGTTTATAACAATTTTTTTATTTACATTTTACTCCAGTCTTATGGACTATAAAATACCCTCTAGACTAATCCTTCTTAGAACAATTTTTTCCTTCACCTTTTACTCTACACCTTACATAGTTTCCTTCTGATCTGTGAAAATGTTGATGATTTGGACTATTTTCTTCAGAATCTTTAAAACTTAGGCCCATAGTGAAATGTTTAGTGGAACATTCTGTTATGCATCTATTCTTAGAAGAGCTTTCTTGATTAAATTTACAACTTTCCCTTAACTGAGCAGTATCTACCATCTATTTTAAATACCATACTATCTTGTTCCTTTGGTTTAATAGATGTTCTTACTAGTATATTATTAATACACTCCTCTGTCTTTTGCTTTACATGAAAAGTTCTTTCTTTAGTTTCCTTAGCACTATTGTTATTTAAATTACAATCAGCACTGTCCTTTAAAAGTAAAATTGACTATGACAGTTCTTGGATAAAAGGAGAGTGATGAAGCCCTGCTTCCATCTGTAATTCAATCCTCCTCCATAGAGGAGGCATTGCAAGACAAATAAAATAATGGTAGATCACCAGGGACCTTTAATTGGCCTACACTTCAAAGCCCAGCCCAAGTATTCAGACCTAGCTATCTGGACAACTAGTAAAACAGATAATTTGGCAATAGACATTGAAGGAGATAGTGGTTTACTAAACTTGAATGCAAACAAATAACATGATACCAACAATGGCCTATAGGCCTATTTATTATCAGAGAATAAGTCTGATATGAAACTACAATACAATTTTATGTAGTTGTGTACCATGCGCAGTAGTAATATGAGTTCTTAACAATTCAAAACAATGTTTATAGAAAGCGATCAAATCGCTTTTATATGATTAGGACATATTTATATTGTTAGATAACGTTTTCAATCAAGTCTCAATTGTAAAACATTATAAGCAAAACTATCATTTACATATGACTAATCCAATAAATAATAAGCCCGTCTTGAAAGTGTATACTTCGGACATAACCATGATTATAAAACATACTTTAATAATTAAAATACAAAATTTTGCTCATAAAAATACTCAAGATCTATAGTTGATGTATACAAAATTAGTTTGAAAATGTAAACCTCTAACATAACCGTAATTATTAAACATCTTTAACACTGAACTTGGTAAGGTTTTGCTTATAACAATACTCAAAATCTGTAGTTGATCATAACAAAATTATTATCCAATCTATCAATCCACTAAGCGGGTAGCTATGTGGTGAAACTATTTAATTCATTCTATTCTATCCACTACAATAACAATATATTCACCTAGCATTTCAAAATACCTACTGAATATAACCAACAATACTAAACATCTCAAGTTAGTCTTAGACTTACTACAACACTAAATTTAAAGGCAAAAAATTAACAATGTGAGAATAGCTTTTAAAGGTAAGATTAAATAAAATATAATTGAGAATTGGTCATCCGAACTCAGCTCCCAAACAGTTGAATCCACATTACCTTTGGTTTCTAAAACAAGCCTAATGGAAATTAAATTAATTATAAAAAAAAAGATCAAAGAATATCAAAGTTTAAGCCCTACATTATATCGGCTGGATTTAAGCTGTCTAGTTTTCCATAAAAATAATATAAAAAAACTTCTCTAAAATTACGATGACTTATATGATAATGCAACAAGTTCCTAATTCCCATCGCATCAAAAGAGTGATGTTCCTTTCTGGGTACTAGCTTATATCTCAGATTGAACAGCGGGAGAAATTGGTAGGAGAAGTCACATGATCCATGAAGTCATTCTCAGGGTAGGTTAGAGCATGGTTCTCTCATCGACGCCTGCGCAAACTATCAGAAGCTTAATCATATGGGGTAGGTAGACACACATGGTATTAATTCTTTGGTTCTTTTCTCCAGGCTTGGCGCCTGCACAGCATCTAAAACTGGGGGGGGGGGTCGAATGCTAGCCACAGGGGTCACATAGCCACGGCGACTTAGTTATTGTTTTCTTGTCAAGACTCACAGATGTGCAGTGTTCCGTGACGACGAGCGCGGAGTGTTCCATAGTTAGGGTGCTGACTCCCGGTTAATGGGTAAGTGCTGTTCGATCTTTTAAGGTGGGGAGGTGGAGGCTATGTTGTTTGTAGCCATGGTACATAATTTATATATATATATATATATATATATAGTGAATGATTTGAACACACATAAATGTGCAATACACCTTAATTTTGTTATAAATATTGTTTTTATTTTTCCCAAAACAATAAATTAAAAAAAAGTCAAATAATATAAAAAATTATATTTTAAATTTAAAGACTTAATAGTTAAATATCTTTGGGCCAGTTTATGAACTACTGGAATAAATTATTAATCTGGCCGATAAGTTAAAAGTGTGTCTTATGACTGCCAGATAGCATTTACTGCCAGATAAATGCTATCCAATACATTTTTATCAGGAAGTTTAAGTAGCTCTACAATTTTAATATGTTACTGAATTTTTTAGATGTTTGTTATAACTTTAAACATTCCTAATTATAATTACTCATTAACATTGTAATTCAATACTTAAAGCATTTTCCAAAATAAACAACTATCAATAGTGTGGCATTATAATTATTTTTATGTTAATCTCACATTTATGTCTGCCAACGTTACAATTTTAATACAACTTTTGTGATACCCAACCTAATGTTCACCACGTTAAATTATTATTTATAAATTCATTAAATGCATAAGTGATAAACTGAACAGAGAAGAGTGCTATCAATAATAATATCTTTGTTGGAATAGGTGGTAAATTATCTATTAGCACTCTTAAACATGATTTAAAAAAAAAAATATTAAGAGTTGAGTCCAAATGTGATAAACTATACTATGTTGTAAACAGAGCAGAAATCAAAATCATATTTATCTAACATATTTTATTTAAAAACAAATTTAATAATTTTATGTCATACAATGAATTATAAATCTATGTTTGATTAAATAATCATGTTTGTTTTAATCTTTTTTATCGTTAGCTACTTAGAGAAACTAGATTACAATTTTGTTATTAGCCTAATTCAAACAATTGTCTGCATAGATGCCATACTGCAATCTAACACAAAATATTAATAGATTCGAGCAATCAAAGACTAATATAACAAAAATGTATCATAATCAAATATACAAAACTAGCTCAAAGACCAAATATGATGCAGATACTATCATCAAGAGACAATATGAGAAGATTACGAGCAATCAAGAGGATAATATGTTGATAATCAAGAATAAAGAAAAAATGAAGTCAATATTAGAATCAAAGACCATAGACAGGGCAATCAAGAAAACATATGAGGCAACATTTATAGAATTTTTTTTTTTTTTTCAATTGTACAACTATATTCAAGATGTCGTTATTTATGTAACCTGATATAAATATGAAATTTTTTAAAAAAAAAATTAGCACATCAAATTCGAGTAACAATTTATATCTATTTTGAACATATATAGGCAGTTACAGAAAGGAAAATAACCTATGGTTTTAGTGACAATAGATTGTTAATTTAAAGTAAGAAATACATCTGTATGTAATTACAGGAACAACAAAAGAATGCAATTTTATGTAAAGGATTGGAGTGTTAATTTTGGCAAGGTTTAATTAAAGTGATGTAAATGTCAAAATTAGAAAGTATGAAGCCCGAAAGCTAATTAATTGAATAGACTATTTAGAACTAAAAATAAACAAATTAAGTTTTTTGAACTGTTATTGTATGCAAAAGATATTGTGATAGAGCAGGAATATAAGAATAGAGCAGGAAGGAGTTCATAGGTGTGTAAAAGACCTGCTTTGGAAAAGATAGGTACCCTTGAAGTGTAAGGAAATGTTGTACAGACATACTTTGTACCTATTGTCACATATGCAGCAGAAACATGGACATTGAATGTAAGAGAGACAAGGAAAATGGAAGCCATAGGAATGAAGTTTGTGAGGAGCATGCTAGGTCTAACAAGGAGAGCAATATAAGGATGGAAGGTAACCGGGAAAGAGTGGGAGTACATGATATAGTAGAGGAAGCAAGACTGAGATCACATGGTTGTATAATTCGAATTGAAAATGAGATCATAACAAAGAGAATTATGAAGATAAAGTATGTAAAAAAAAATACTGCAAAAGAGACATAAAAGAGCTAAAAGGAGCAGATAACAGAAAATGTGCAGGTGAGAGGGGAGGAATAGACGTGGTTAAATCAGAAAGAATGGTGGAAGGATAGAGGCAGATGGAGGCATTTTAATTAATGGCCCAAGGCACAGGCTGGAAAAATTGTTGAGGATGATGATGATAATAATCTGATAATAGTTCCGATTTTAGAAATATATATATTTGTTTATTTTTGCAAAGCATAGGATTAAATAATTTTGTTTGAACTTGGCAAGCTTGAATGTATTTTATGAAGCATATGAAGCAAGAGTAACATAATATTCTAAAAAGGTTTGTACTGACTAGTCTAATAATAAAGATGCATTTTAATTTCAATTTTTATTAATTTCACACCAAACTTAACTAAAGTTGATAGAGAAAATAATTTCAAACATGAGCAACACATTGAAGGGAAAGTAATACAAGTATTTGGTTCAAATACATAAACAAATGTAAAGCGCGCACATTAACAAGTGTAGGCCTCAGCCGTGTTCACTACTTAGAAGGCATTGTGGTTCAGACAATAATGAACAACTATCAAGTAGGTGACCTGGGGATCTAGGGATAAGGTGTCAGACTTCTGTGCTAGGGATCCGGGGTTCAATCCTCGGTCCCCGCACAGATTTATCCGATTGCCAAACCCTTTCCTTCACCTCTGACAAGATGTGTATTAATCACAACTTGTGAATGTGTGGAATGCCAAGCCTCCACCATGGTTCGGATCCCACGTTAAACTGTAGGTCCTCCATTTCATCTCACAATCACCCTTCCATTACACATTAGCATAAGTGCGTATAACCCGAACAGGTAGTAAGATGCGGTGCTACTAATAATATCTTTGGTTGAAATGAGGGGTAAAAATGTAGTCTGAGGTGTGAGCACAATCATGATTATATTTGAAAGAAAAAAAAGTATATATTCAGAGTTGAGTACAAATGTGATCCCAGGAACTATATACTCTTTGTAAACAGAGCTAGAAATCAAAAATCATATTTATTCTAACCACGTTTTTATTTTACAAAACACAAATTTAAATAATTTTTTATTTCATATTTCATTGAGAATATAAAAAGAAATCATGAATGTTTGATTAGAATACATCACTGTTGTTTGAAAATAATCCTTTTCTTTATCGTTAGCTCCACTTTAAGAGAAACTAGATTCACATTTTGGTATCAGCAAATTTAAACTGGAATGTACTGCTTCAGAGCCGTGATACTAGCAATCTAAGACACAAAATATGAAGCAAAAACTAGCAATCAGACACAAAATATGAGGCAGATACTAGCAATCAAAGAGACCAAATATGAGGAAGATTCGAGCAATCAAAGACACAAAATATGAAGCAGATATTAGCAATCGAAGACACAAAATATGAGGCAAACAAATTTACTCAAAACATTTTTTTAAGGAACTTTTAGGTTCAACTAGTACCATACATAATATTTAAAGTTGTCCCTATTTATGAACCGTTTGTATAAATATGAAAATGTTAAAAAAAATTACTGATGCTGACGAGTCAGAATTGGTCAACTCTTCAATAATCTATTTTGAATACATTATAGGCAGTTAACATGTATAATTAAGAGAAAACTAACCTCCTATTAGTGTTTTTTAAGATGATCAATAGATTTGTTCAATTTAAAAAGTATAAAATTTACATTTTCTGTTTTTATGTATTATTAATAGTTAAAAACAAAGAAGTAACAAGCAATTTTTATGGTATAAACAGTCCCCTAATTTGTACTTGTGCCTTAATTTTGATATTGTTTGAACCATAAATAAACCATATACATTTTGTTCATTAAATTTCAGGAGAGGGGGTTTGAACCCCCAAAACCTCCCTCTAATTACGGCCTTGGATAGGACTCCTCTATTTAGTAACAGTAAAAATAAACAAACTGTAGTTTTTTTTACACCTGTTCAGGGTGTATGCATATAAGATCATTACTCTAGTGGGGTATGAGGCAGGAAATATTCTAGAGGTAATCTACCCGCATTTGCATTGGAAGGAGAGTGGGAAAACATTTAGGAAAGACAGCCCTCGGTAGACCCGACCGGCATTCGAACCCCGATCTTCCCTTCATCAGAAGGCCAGTCTAACATGAGAGTGGCACCTTAACCCATTTGCCCACTGATGCAGACAAAATTGTAGCTAAATTTATTCATTCAGAGAATGAGATGTTCCAGTATATATGAACAATTTATTGAAAGCAGTATTTGAACTTACAGCATAAATCTGGGAACCTAAATACACCTTCTATAATAATACAAGTAATAAATTATATATTTTTATTTTTATTTTTATTGCAACACATTCATTGGAAGAATTCCTAGTTTTAGTAGACTTCTAACCTATTAGATTGCCATATTTATAGTTAACAATGCTCTTATAAAACTAAATACAATCATTAGTCTATAATGTAGGGGTGTGCAAAGTCCATCTTTTCAATTCGAAGCTAACTCGAATCAAATATATGAAATATTCTCAAAGATGAATCAAAGTTTGAATATTTCCTTTTGCTGGTTTTATGCATGAAAAAAATATTATATTGTGGTTATCTATATTACTTCATGCACTAAAATTATTTGGAAAATGTTTTATTGCACAGTTGTTTGTGATATTTTGTGTTAGTCTGACAAATCAAATTATCATCATAACATGTGATTCAATTAATTCAGATTTTTTTCCATGTGAATATTAATTTGTAATCTACAACACTGCTCAGAATGGTTATAAGTATAATATTTTAGCTGTCAATATTTTTATTGGCAGAGCTCCGAAGCCAAAATTTGTTTTGAAGCAAAGTCGAAGCTGATGTTTGTTTCGAAGCCAAGTTGGAAGTTTCAAAGCTTCACACACCCCTAGTCTATAGTAAAGGCTATCATGAACCACATAGATACTCTACACTTCCTAACTTTATGAAAGGAATGAAAGAAATAATGGATTGAACTGTTAAATAATAGATAACGAGATACTACAGCCATTTTAAACAAAGGACACTATTTCAGAAACAAAAATGGAAATAGTAAATAAAAGGAGGATATAAGATAGCACAAGGCAGCCAATAAACGGTTTTCTATAGTGAATGGTAATTATTTAACTATGTGAAAAATGACAACCTAAACACAAGAATGAAACCCTGCTTATTTATTACAACCTCATGTTTTCATTTCACGAGACATTTCCCAACAATTTGACTAGGCAATCAAACATTATTATCCTCAAATACTAGTGTTATACATTGAATAAAACATAGGAAACGAAAGATAGGAACAAAGAGATAGGACATGCTGATAAGTTTGTCCAATTATAGTATCTGTATTATATTTGGAAGAAAGTATAGCAAAGGTACAACACAATACACCTTATTACAATAAAGGGAAGAGCACAGCTCACATTATAAATTGCCGCCATTGGACAAAGTGGTAATGGCAGCCTCTTGAAGAAAATCTATCATTACCACCCAATTCCCTGATCTAAGTTTCATTTTATCGGAACTAGATCAGAACCTAGGCTAGGGGATGATTGATTTTATTCAAGAGGCAGCCGTGTACCTCTTTTTCCAATGGCGGCAATGCAGTGAGCTGTGTCATTGTAAAATTAATATTGCATTTGTTCCCTTTTATATGTTTCTATCCACCTTTCCTATACCTTCTTCCGAAAATACAATTACTTCCTAAAATGAAAAGAGGTTTTCCTTTTAAAGACAATTATAGTATCTGATATTGTTGACTAGTAAGTGTTTCTCTAAAATACCTTTTACTCAGACACTATGTATTTAATGACACTAAATAGTATCCTTAATTAGTCTCTAGAGTATCTCAAAAATGTCTCTGTTACATCTCGCTGAGTAGTGCCAACGAGTTCTCGAGATGGTGGTGAGCCAACAGGTTGAGTAAGGGAGCCAATGTGTACTGAAACATATGTATATAGCTTTAGTATGTGTGTACAACATTACTAGGTATATTACACTACTGTACACATAATAATAAAAAATTAAACCCCTTAATACATAGGTTTATTAGGGTGTGCAAGTAATTTTCTTCATCAAAAAGTCAATGCAGGAGTTCAAAACGAGAAAAAGTTTTTATGCAACCAATATTTAGATTGTAATTTTTTTTTTAATCATGATTAAATACTAGGCTCACTGGCGATGCAGCACCAGACATATAAAAACTCGTTCATAAAAAAAACGGGAATACAACATTTTACTCACTCTTTATTGGGGTGAGGTCAAATTAAATAGAAAGGGTACTTAAGACTACTGATAGCTACAAATCTGAAAATAATTATATCAATTATCAGGAAGTATTCCCGAGAACCTACATATCTCAAAACTTTTAATTAAATATAAACTCAATCTGACCAATATTTAATAGAATTTGTTATATCCAGATTTGACGCTTTAATTTATTTGTACCTAACATGAAAATGAATATAAAAAATACTACAAAATATAGTTGAAAATTTAAATTCGCACAATTAGAAATTAAAATTTCTCATTCCTGATCTTATTCAAAATAGTAGTTTTTTCCCAATCTCAAACCTAATATAAAATATCAGTCTCACACACGTAGTTTAGTTAAAATTCTATCTTTCTTTCTAAATTTAACTTAGAATTCTACTTTAAATTAAAAATGGCTACTCTAACAACTACTAGTTTGAAGAATTCACTGTAAAATTTGCAGGAATAAATGTTAATTTTCCCACCCAGGTTGCTGCAATATATAAATTTGGGCGCTTTATTTCACCTCGAGTCAATGTGGTCAGACTCACTTGGAACAGAATTGAGGATCTTCTGAAAGTAAGCTTGAAAGAAAGTTGTGTGGAGTCACTTGTTACAGGGACCGACATCACTTCAAGCTCCGGTTTCAATAAGGACTCGCATCTCAACACGATCCTGGTACCCGGTAAGTACTCCTTTACTTGGAATACCATCACATAGTCTCCTGTAACACATTCACAATAGGTTCCATTTTTTTTTCAACAGATTTGAAAAGAACTAAGAGCCAAAGTGACATTTAATTATAATTTTTATCCCAAGTTCTACTATCCTATGCAAACATTTGGCATATATAAATTTGGATTGTACAGTGTACATTCCATTTACCCTGAAAGATATTACCCTGAGAGGTAACAGTCTTACCCATGTCCTTATCTTAAAATCTACATCGTAGTGTAATCCATAAATATAATATTTCTCCCTTTCAAGGTAACCGAAGTAGCCTCTACATCACTATTACTTAAAATCAGTATTTCCTAAGCTGTGGTAAAAATGCAATGCTCCATCAAGATTTATTAATTAATTTTTTTTAATGGAAAACATTAGGGCAAATAATTTAATGAAGGTTTTAAAGTGATATTCTTGATAAGCTTTTCTTTTCATCTATCATAACTTTGGTTTAGTCATTTTAAATTTTAGAACACAGTTTATACTATACTTTTTTTTATGAAAGCTGGAATTATTGATAACTTGAGAAGAAAGTTGAATGTCAAAATTAGGCTGTTTAAGTGAATTTTCAGGAATAATTAATATAGGTAATTATTGTTTTGTTTTTAATTCCTTGCATGCTCTTTAAGTTTATTAATATTATATCCAATATTACAATTGTACAATTATAAGGAAAAAAATTTTTTTAAATATTTTTAGAAAAATCGTCTATTCTAGGTATCGTGGAAAACATGCAAACAGGAGATCAGTTGAATCTAAAATCGTAACTTGTTTAAATGGTTTATATCATTGATTCTAAAAAGTGGTTCACTTTTAGATTCACTTCCAATATCTATTTATTTGGAATTAGTAAACGTATAACCAGGTAATACGCTGGTGTAAATAATAATATTAATAATAGTGAAGGAGTCCTCTACAACTATTTGTAGTGGTAAAATAAAGGTCTAGAATAACGTTGCCAAGAATAATGTGATAGTAAAAGTTAATTAATGTAAGTTTGTAGACGACAATGGTCATATGGGGAAAGATAAATTGTACATGTAAAGAAACACTTATAAATTCAAATTCTTAAAATTCAACAAGAGTTTGTGGAAGTTTTCATAAATTGTTTCCATTCATTTTTAATTCCATTTAAATTTACTTTATTTTTCATCATCTACTGTCATTCAAATGAATAGAGATGAGCGAAATGTTATCAAAATTTATAGCAAATTTTATCATTTTCTATGTACAGGGTATGGTACCCAGATACCCGCAACTACAACATGTAAACACAATTTAATAATTTAATTCTATTGATTCTGGTTAGCAGGGGACATGGTAACAGCAACCCTTTCAAGATTTGAAGACTGATACAGTTTACTGGTTTTTTCACTTTATTTGGCCAATTCTTTCTTAATTGTGACATAAATTTTTTGAATCGAACAGTTATTATTCCAAACTTGTCATTAGATTATAGGCTAGCATTATTTACAGTGTCGCTTTAATGGTTGTTGTTATTTTTTTTTTCATTAATCATGCCAATTTAAATTATATATGATAGAAGTTTTCTTGGAAAACTCTGAGATGGCGGAATACCGAAAATGTATAAAAAGCTAGCAGAATACCAGACTTATGGCGAAAGAAATTTTTCTAGAGGAATTAAACATCCCATCAAGGAACCGGCTATATTGAGTGAGCTAAAATAAAATAATATAATTTTTTAAAAAAACCCTAATTTTATATTTGCTTGCAAGTCATTTTTTGATTTTCTTCATTTGTCCTATTATATTATGTTTTCCTTTAATTAGTTCTTTTAATAAAGTTATATCATATATTATATAGCATTGTCCTTTAAATGGCCACTTTAATTTATATTTCATGCTATTTTTGCTCCACAAATTTTTGTTGTAATTGGTTAAAATGTCATTTTAAACGTTGTATTTTTAACACTGGTATCCATGTATATAATTATCTACCAAAGAATTAAATATGGCTCTAATTTTTCATTTATTTTATTAACAATTTAAAATCTACATTGTTCTATAACATGTTTATCTTATGACTTTTTGACATACTTTAAATAAGGATTATATGTATGACAAGGTATTTTAGTCATTAATTCCCAACATAGGATTACTGTATTTTACTATTTCCTAAATAATAGATTTGACTGATCCTAAACAACTCTTTTTACAATCAATTGATATAACAATTTTACAAGGTTATGTATTTTAGGATTACTGTATTTCTGTTTGTTTATGTTTTCCTTGAGTACTAATGTGACTATTTTTTAAAATATTTTAAAACTCAAATTTTATCCTTTATTGGTGCATTGTAATTTGGTATAATTCTCATATCTTAATGACCAATTTGATTAAACTGACTAATATAATAATTTCTATTTACTCTTCTAAAATTTAACCCATTTTTCCATTAAACTTTCTTCTCAAGTTTTCATATTGCTCGTTCCTTACAAAAAGTATCTGTATCATAACTTTGTTTAGCTCAAGCTTTGCTAAAATTTGAAACCACAGTTTATACTTATCTTTTTTCTTTATGAAAAGCTGGAAGCGGTACGTTGACTAGACCATGACCCCGAATGAGATAGGTGAATGTCAAAAGTTCAGGACATTAATTTGACAAGTGAATACCTTTCACTGCGCCATACTAATTAATATAGGTAGATTTATTGTTTTGTTTTTAACTTGCCTTGCATGCTTTTCTAAGTTTTAATTAATATTATTATCCATATTCAATTTGGTACTATTATCAGTAAGCCTTTAGAAAAATAAAATGCTTTTTATAAACTATTTTAATGGAATAACTCGCCTCGGTGGCGTAGTTGGCTAACGTGCTAGTCGTGTTGAGCTCAACTGCCGAGGACAGGGAGATCGAGGTTCGAATCTCGGTCGGGTGAACTGGGGGTGGTTTTTCCTAAATGGTTTTCCACTCTCCATCCAAGCAAATGTTGGTTCACTTCCTCTAAATTCAACCTTCCCACTCTCCATCCAAGCAAATGCTGGTTCACTTCCTCTAAATTCAACCATCCCAATACCTAATCCATTTGCGTAATTAGTACTTAAGCATATAACCCGAGCAGGTAATAAGACGCGGTGCTAAATAATAATAATTTAATGGAATAGTGAAGAAGAGTGCCCTCTCACAACTATTTGTAGTGGTAATGGAAATGGTCATGAATAGAGTGCCAAGGAAACTAAGATATTAAAGAATAATTAATGTTGTTTGCTGACGACATGATGGTATGAGGGGGAAAGAAAGAGCAAGTAAAGGAACAACTGATAGAGGTCAGAGTTCAAATCTCTGAAGGATGTACTGAGGGAAGTTTTCCTAAATTGTTTAAAACACTCTCTCCATGCAAATGTGGTTACATTTCCTCTAAATTCTACCTTACATATCTTTTACACACTAGCGTCATTCAAATGTGAATAGTTGAGGATGAATCGTAAAATGTGGTGATCAAAAAGTTTATAGCAAATTGAAGCAAACATGTTTCTATCGGCAATGGGCTATGGCCCACGATACCCCAATTGACAAACAGTTGTAACACACAATTTTATATATATTCTAATTCAGTGAATTTGGTTAATCAGGGACACTGGTTAATCAGGATGACGTTTATTTGGGACAAAATTTGAAGAACAGAAGCAATACAAGTATTTACCTTGAGTTTTTTCCACATATTTGGGCCAACTTTTTTCTTATATGGGACAGTGAAAGTCGTTATTGAACAACAAAGTATATGTAGATGGCACATAAACTTGTAGCATAAAGATCATGGGGCAGCAGCCAAGTCAGTTATTGTGAAGTATCGCTGTAAATGGTTGTGTTGAGTTTTTTTTTATGTCATGGTAATCAATGCCAATATGAAAATTAAGATTATGAAGAAACGATTACCTAACAAATTTTGGCAAAACTCTCAAAGACACCCGAACACCAAGAAAATGATGACAATGATTTAGCTAAGCGAGTAACTAACCAGAAAACTTATCACTGGAATGAGATGTTATTTCATACAGAAAAACCAATAAAGGCAGTCCTCTATCAGTGTTCGATACCTGTGCTGACTTTTTTCAGTTGTAGTCTATAAAGAGAACACTTCGGAGTACGTACACTATAGGATTATATTTTTTTTTCAAAGTAAGAACCCTTAATCAATGTGTAACATTTGCTTAACACGGTCATTATTTTGATTGTTTCTTCATTTTACATGTGTATATATGTTTGTTTCCTTTTATCTTTAGTTTTTTTTAAATAAATGCTTATATCAATTTTAACTTAAATATAGCGTTCTTTCTTTAAATGCCACATTAATTTTAATTCATGCAAATATTTTTTGGCTCCATTAGAATGTGTTTTTCAGCTAATTGGTTTAAATGTCACTTAAGTGGGCCAACACGATCTAGGCCTGATGTTTTCCAACCAACCGGTATCCACTGTATATAATACCGGTAACCTAAAGAAGTTAAACTGATGTGGCTCTATTTTTTTCAGTTTTATTTTTATTTATATTCATATTAGAAAGGCCTAATGTGTTTCTATAACCATGATTATCCTTATGAACATTATTTGACAGAAACTTTAAATAGGGAGGGAATATATTGTAGATAAGGAATTTTAAGTCACTAATACCAACCATACAAAGGAATGTGTAGGTTGCCTGGTAGAGCTTGTGAACCCCGAGGGGCCTACTGTCACCCGAACGAAAATGAGAGATCCATCGGAAACCACTGAAAAAATACCCAGAGAGGCAACATAATTGACTAAAAACTGAGGATTTGGATTCAATTAAGCCGTTTTATTTATAATATATATATAAGTTAAGCAATTGTTTTTAAATTAGTCCCACACAATGGATTCTTTTTTTCTAGTACATGTTTATCAAATATAATACAAGAGGTCTGATACCATAACTTTGAATCCAGTGTTTTCCCAATCTCGTTGTAAAAATATTATTAATTATTGAAAAACCATCACATTATTTTTTTTTTCCTTAGCGCTACATCTTACTACCAGTCCAGGCTATACACAAATTTACTAATTACGCTAATGAGTTAAGGATGAGGAAAGTTAAATTTAGAGAAAGTGTAACCCCGATTGCATGGATGTAGAGTGGAAAACCATTTAGAAAAAACCACCCCCAATACACCCGACTGGGATTCGATCTCCGATCTCCCTGTCATCGAAAGTTCTAACACGAGACTGACACCTTAGACCATGCAGCCACTGAAGCAGGTTATCTCCATATTCCCATACACCATGTGACATGCTAAAAAGCATTGTTTATAGATGAGCTAACCTTCCATGTCTTGCCGGTCAGTCTGCACTATGTACTAAACATAGCAGGTGACAAGAAAAATAAAAAGAACAAATAATACTTTTAAAAATGTTTAGTGTCTTTATGAAATATTAGTGGTATAATTATAATATATATAAATTATTTTTGTATGAATGGACAGATGAAAGGCTTTTTTCCTACAAAAATCCTAATATATAGTTAGCTTCCGTAGTTAAAAAAGGCATTTCATATGTCCAATCCTAAAATAAATCATGTAATTTAAAGTTTGTTAGATGACTGAACCTGGATTTGTGCCACAAGTTTTTTGATATCACAGATAAGGTTAAGCTTGTTTCTAATATTTATTTAAAAATCTGGTGAGGTTGATGTGACATAATAAAACAGGTCGCAGAAAATGATATGGACCACAATGTTTTAAAACAAATAAAAGGTGAGTGAGAAATTTTTATTTTCCAGTAGACAGTGTGTATCAGTAACATTTGGTATTGTAGGCCTATTGTGTGATAAATTCTCAAAATTATTAACATAAACAGAGTGAATGTGGATAGGAATATTTCTTTTAAGTATATTTAAAAAAAAAAGATAGTTGACAACTTCCCCAAAAAACTGAGATTGGACACATAATATTATTACTTTTTTTTTTGAGCCAAAAATGGGAGAAATGTTTATGAATAGCGAATAAAGCCAGCATTTCAACTGTTTTGTTACCATATAGTGAGATAAGTGTTCCAACACTTACCCTCTCGACTGTGTCCGGATGAGCAATGAAGTGAAACAAGTCCCGGTGGTCCCTGGTGAGAATCGTCGACTGAGCAGCCGAGAAGCGCGATGGATCCGACTCAAACTTTGTGAGAACAGCAGCCAGACCCAACAACACAATAAAGAGTGAGCGAAACTTCCACATTGGGAAGACTGCTGGAATAACAGGAACCATGTAATTCTAAGGATAGTTTAGCACAATAAAGAACAAGTGGAATTTACACTTTAGGAAGACTGCTGAATAACAGAACCAGTAATCTAAGGATAGTTTAGCACATAAGAACAAGTGGAATTACACTTTAGGAAGACTGCTGAATAAAGGAACCATGTATTCTAAGGATAGTTTAGCACAATAAAGAACAAGTGGAATTTACACTTTAGGAAGACTGCTAGAATAACAGGAACCATGTAATTCTAAGGATAGTTTAGCACAATAAAGAACAATGGAATTTACACTTTAGGAAGACTGCTAGAATAACAGGAACCATGTAATTCTAAGGATAGTTTAGCACAATAAAGAACAAGTGGAATTTACACTTTAAAGACTGCTAGAATAACAGGAACCATGTAGTTCTAAGGAAGTTAGCACAATAAAGAACAAGTGGAATTTACACTTTAGAAGACTCTAGAATAACAGAACCATGTATTTAAGGATAGTTTAGCACAATAAGAACAAGTGGAATTTACACTTAGGAAACTGCTGGAATAAGAACATGTAATCTAAGGATAGTTAGCAAATAAGAACAAGTGGAATTTACACTTTAGGAAGACTGCTAGAATAACAGAACCATGTAATTCTAAGATAGTTTAGCACAATAAAGAACAAATGGAATTTACACTTAGGAAGACTGCTAGAATAACAGGAACCATGTAATTCTAAGGATAGTTTAGCACAATAAAGAACAAGTGGAATTTACACTTTAGGAAGACTGCTAGAATAACAGGAACCATGTATTCTAAGGATAGTTTAGCAAATAAAGAAAAAATGGAATTTTAAACACTTATAAGGAAATGAATCTAGCTAGAATAACAGGAACCATGTAATTCTAAGGATAGTTTAGCATAATAAAAAAGTGGAATTTACACTTTAGGAAGACTCTGAATAACAGGAACCATGAATTCTAAGGAAAGTTTATAATAAAGAAAGGGATTTAACTTTGGTCTGGAATAAGGACAGTATTTAAAAAATTTCAAGATAAAGAAAAATTAACATGACAAGCGTTTGAAAAAAAATAGGCTAAATCAGAAAAATTACACTTAGGCAGGTATTTAAATCTTGCATCTTTGACTTCAAGCGCTGAATGCACTACCAACTGGGCTATTCAGGTTCTTCTCCCAGTCAGTGTGTCACTTAAAACAATCTCAACCTCCTAGCATACCTACTTAAACAACTAATTGGTAACCCTGATTGATCCAGGAGGAAACTGCATTGCAGAAGTGACATTAAACTACGGGAGCTCTGTGAAATAACCCACAATGGGTGTCACACTGAAACAAGTGCTATCTTGGAGCGAATGTGACACAAACACATCTTTAAGATTACATTATGAATAAACAAAATAACTTCATTTTACGACATGTAGCCAATAACCAGGTCCTCATCAGATGATGACATTCCTGCGACTGAAAAATATAGGTTCCTTGTGTGGACGGGAAGCGGGTAAACTTATAGTAAGTAACCAGTGACCCGCAATGTATAGCGTCGCGTTGGTTTTCTTGTTGGACGAAGGGCTTAAGTCACATAGGATATATCAACTCGGTAGTATAATTCTTGCCAAACACCCGTTAACATACCACAACATCTACTGCTAGAGTTGATGAATATTTTATTTATCAACTCCAGCAATAGATGTGGTGATACGTTGTTTAATATTGGTTAAATTAACCATGAGGGGAGCGTCAAAGAGCTTGTCTTTAAGTTCAAAACATGAACAAAAAAAAATATTACAGGATGTTAGATTGGAACTTCATGGCAGCCAACACGTGAGTTAATTATATCACATGTTGTGCAAGCCGATCCAATGCTTTTGATGATTTTCAATTAGGTAATTTCTAACTTCCAACTTCCTGGTGCCAGTTTTATGGTTGTAAAATGAGGCTGTCACTTTATTTGTGTAGCTTTAGTGATGAGTCGAGATTCCTTATCAATGTGAAAGCTAACAATCTAACATTTCCATATGGGCGACTGAAAATCTTACGGAAACATTGGTACATGTGCGGGATTCCCCAGAGGTTAATGTGTTATAGGTCTATCCCGTTTAAAAAAAAGTGTAAAGCAGAGAGCCCCTGGTTTTTCTAATAGCATCCACTTATATGTAAAGTTTTTATCTTAATGGTATGGTAATGATTTGGGGTCTAGTATGCCTCATCCATCCCACATTTGGCTATTTTTGACTGAAATAGTACCATTAAGTGAGTGGAACAGTTTTATTTGATTTTTTTAAAAAAAAATCTTGCTTCTTTTTGGCTAAAATTGATTCTGCGTGTTTTAATATGTACAGCATGAATTCAATCTTTGAAATTTTAATAAAGAAATGGCCTAAAATGGGAAGCATTAAACGTACTAGACACATGATTTGGTTGATTTAAGTTATGGCGTGTGACTATGGGTGCACACATCACATTGTAAAAAAAAAAAATTTCAAAATTTCTCCATAAGGTGCATCGTGAGTGTCAATATTTAAAATGTTTAGGCTTATTTTGAATGTGATAAACAAATGTACACACAATGGCTGTATCCGAATAGTCTACTTTACGCGCCGTCTAACCTTGACGACACTCAACAGTTGCATTTGCAATCACGTGATCAAGTGTAGAACCGTCCAAACAGTCAAAAGTGTGCCGATGAATCGCTCAAAAGGCCTTGAGACCATGGGTGACGGCAAGTTACCCATAACACGCCGCCTATGCGGAGTTTAACTGGCAACTGTTTAATTTTTTCGTCTGCTAGAGTAATGTGATAAAGTATTTAAACTATGCCGGTACTTTTTGTTGTAGTGTTGGAAATGTATATTAAAACTTTGTATTCGTTTTCATTCCCTGCTGATAGGTGGCGTTTAAAATAGTTTCTAAGATTACTGCTAAAAAGCAGTACTGCAGACTCAAGGGCGTTTAAATGGTATTTTACCAGTTGGAAGAGTCTGTTGCAGTCATCGATCTCAAATGCGTGTAAAGTGTAATTTATCAGTCAGTGTACTGACTACCCTTTATCTCAATGCATTGTAATTTTAACGATATGATGACTAATAAGCTTAAATTACTGTGTGGAAATTAACTTGTGTTATTTCATTTCACATAAAATTACAGCTCAGAGATCATAGCTACTTGGCTATTCGGGTTTGGTCTGATTATTTCATAGTCCCAGTGATAATGGATTTCACCATCTTTAAAACCACGGTCAATTATCCCTAGGTAAATAATCTTTCTTTTAAAGAGGCATTCTTTGGCACTAGAGGACCATAGATTCTATTTATACCATTGTCGAGATAGATAGTAGGTAGAGGTTCTGTGTTGTTTATTAAGGAACATCACAGCTGATTGCTTGAAATAAATTTGTGAAGCGTCTGATATTAGTATTTATAATTATCTATATACATATGTTTATTTTTTACTATAATAATTTGTTTATTCCAAATCTTTTAAGTTTATATTTCATTGTTTATTTTGGTATTCATCCACTGTTGTTAATGTTGATTATTTGAAATATTATTGAGAGTTTTAACGAAAATCGTTTCTATAAGCCTAGGTCCATGACTTAATGGAGCACCTTTCAAATAATTTTTTCAGAGTAATTTGGAACACTGTTTAAATAAAATTTTGTCTTCTTTGTACCTAAAAATGGTTAGTAGGGGATACAATGGCCCATAATAATAAAGTGGAACAAATGCTTATACCTCACTTTTTGAAACAAATCATTCAATATGTATGAATAAAAAATTAGAAGCTCATGCTCATTAAAAATGAAAATAGGAGCATTGGCTCCAAGCAAATCCTTTTACTCCTTTTTTCGTATGAATAAAAAGAAGCAAAGTGTCCAGATTTGAATCAAATCCTTCAAAATAGTGAAGTCTGCTTAGTAGTAGACTCATCCTTAAAAATGGCACAAATTCAGATACATTCCCTTAAAAGAAAGATGTACAAACCACGTTTAGTGCCTGAAATTTGTGATTATAGAACTTTATATAGATTCTCATGGTTGAGCGAACATTTTCATGACGAAGGCGATGAGAGAAGAGGAGGCGCCCTAACCTCTGAAGAAAAATTTCAGATATTTTTGCGGTATATGGCAAACTCTGGATACCAGTCGAGTGTTGCACAAGGGGTTAATCTGTTGTGTGGATAAAATCTCCATTATTGCTTCAAGAAATCTAGAGAGAAAAATCTTAGGGGCAGAATTGATTTAAAATTCCAACATGTAGGCCTATAGGAGTTTTAGACTGTACACAAAAATTCCCAAACCCAGTTTACATGGTGGTGATCGATGAATATATCAACACTAAATGTATAATTAACTTGTAATGCTCTAGAAATATTTAAAAGCATTGATGTAAGCTGGCCTGGCTCTGTACACGATGCAATAATTTGGAAGAACTCGAATACATTTAAAAATGGCATTCTATTAGCAGATTCAGCATGGTCGATGACACCATATTTAAATCCAAAAGAGTAATAATAGACTGCTGTTTTGGCCAGTTGAAGAGGTGTTTTCCCATACTGCAGTACCCATGCAGACTCTCATTTGAAATAAAATTCATAAAATCATTGTGTGCAGTGTAATTTTTCACAATATAGTAAAGTATTTGGCTAATAACAATATCCCAGAAGAGGATGGAGATGAAGAAGCACAGGACAGCAAATTAAAGACCAATTATCCAATTTGATTGCTCTAATGAAAACAGAACTTAAATTCTTCATAATGAACCTTCAATTTCAATTAATCTATAATTATCTGTATCTGATTTCATTTTTTCTAGGCTAGTTAAGTCACGTTACTCAAATAGGGTTGAACTAAGCTTTTAGATCAGATTTATGTCCGTTATTAATAAAATCGAGAATTAATAACACAAATACAATTTTAAAATTAAAATTATAGCCACAAAACATTTAAACAAGAACAGCTGATTGTGTAGTTAATAAAATTGGATAAGTTATTAGCAAAAGGTTGAAGTAATAGTTAAGGTTATCCATACAAAAAAAAATGTTACTTCTACCTTCTGCTCTGAAGCTTAACCTTTCATTTCATGCTCTTACTCATAAGAATTTGCTTCAGTTTCGTGCTTATGGGCCATTGACTAATCCTTCAAACCTATAAATTATACTAATTAAATTGTTTTAAATGTTCAAAGTTAGTAATAAAAAGTGATTTTAAGTAAAGGCCAGAATATGGTTTTTATGTTCTTACCTGAGCCTTATTTTCTCCATGATCCTGAAGAATCAACACTGAGATTTGACCTATCATCTAATAATATTCTTATCCATCCACATTTTGCATTTTATGAAAGCAGAAATGTTTTAGGCCACTTAAATAATTATTCTATTAAATTCATTGAACTATATCTTTCATAAAACTTTAAATAAGCCTTTTAAGCAGCAATCTAAGAAGATTGTAAGTATTCTTAAAAATATAAATAAGTTGTGTTGTTTTAGATCTTTTCAAGCAAATCAACAATTTATTCAAGCATATTTTTTTATATATAAATCTGAATTTGTATTAGTTTAAAATTTATTCATTTAATAGAAAAATGACAGCTGGACATGGAAACCAAACTCGAGGTCAGGTGTAATTTTTCAATTCAATGAATATTATATTTGTTGATTATGGTTATAGACGCATCTAAATATCAAAGTTGGCTATTTAATCCATCATATTTTTTCCTCTCATTACAAATTTAGTATTAGTTCTTTATTTATACATGTACCTATGCCATAGGTAAGGAATTTGTCTAGGTTTATAATCTTAGTGGAAGGTGAGGTGTGTTCCCTAATTAAAAACCCAATGGTCGTTGTGATCGCCAACTTCGAAGCTAGCCGAGGGCAAAGTAAGATTTTTTTAAGTCCCTCATTCATGAAAAAATAATTTTATACGATTCCCATATTTAGGTGTCGTTTTTTCAACATATTAAAAAAAAAAAGATAATTGAGAACTGCAAATTATTCGTAACATGTGTTAATTTCAATATATTACATTCAGATACTATCATTCTAGGTAGGAGCAACACACATTTTAAAATAAAAAACAAAATTTTCAATATACTTTTTATTTATAAAAATTACAATAATTTATTTATCGCAAACAATATAACTTATATGTTACCAACGTATAACACAGTCGCTATTTGTCTCTTCCCTCATTAGCGTGTTCATTTTCAATCAAAGGTCCAAGATTCCAGTGCCCTAAAACTCAAAAACTTTGTTTTTACTAAGAATATTATTTTGGAATGTAAAGGGTAAATTTTAGATAAAATCATGCCCACATTTATGTGAAGGGATAGTGAATAACCATTTACGAAAATGAACCCTTAGTACACCCAGCTGGAATTAGAATCTAGACTTCCCTGCCATCAGCAAAACAGACAAAATGAGCTTGACATTTTGACCTCGTGTCCACAAATACAAGTATCACACTCATTGGTAACATATCAACTAAAATAGATTCCCATTTGAGGTGTGTAGAGCAAATACTATATATGAATGGTCAAATGGGAACATATTGCAGGTACAGTTTTAACAAACTCAACATATTGTAACAATGTTCCAGGGATATTTGATCGCTGAGAACATTCAGAACCATTTCGAATAGTTTTTTCCATTCAACCTCACAGGCAAAATCACTTGAGAAATCTTAAAAAAATGCACTCAAGAATATGGGACTAGGACATGCCACCGCCAATAGCATCTAAAAGTCCAATAATAGTGTAGGGTCATATTGAGTTTATGATATCCTTTTATGGAACTGCACCACAACCTCCCTGTCGGTGACGGCACTGTCCAAACCGTTGCTGCAAACTTGGACGTTATCCAACTCCTCTTTGAGACACGGCGTCCTCCACCTAGACGAGGTGAAAGAGGATGAAGATGAGGCCAATGATTTAAGACTGTCCAAGGAGGCTAACCTCTGCTTCGTCTGGAATGAAACATACAAGCTAATATTCATACTCATCTTTCATTTGGTTTAATTTTTTTACCACCTAGAGTTAGTGATCACGCTGTCTATGGCATCAGGCTCACGATAGACTGGATTACCACAGATGGAAAGGGGGGGGGGTTTTGGTTAGAATATTGGCTCTAGGTATAATGAGGTAAAAGAGTCAGGAGAATTTCCCTATGATTCTTACTTTGGATTTTGCCTTATTTTCTCTAAATTACCCTCTTTTCCGTACTCCTTAGACTAACTCGTTAATAGGTAAACTTGATGGTAAATATATAGTAAGATTATGGCTAGAAAAAACAATTAAGAAATACAATAATATATTTTGCTCAACAATGATAACATTTTAACCACATTATTAGTATCTCACGAAAGTGGCACATCACAAGAGTAGACTGGATATGCGTAGCTGAGGAAGAAGTTTAGAAAGATCGACAGGAATGGAAGAGGATGAGCCAGAGGTGGAAAGGTCGGAGGATGACATCATCTTATCTGTAGTATAAATTGATCCCAAATTGGTGGTTGTCAAGTGATTGAATTCAGAAACCTGCTCTTTGATTCATTCTCTGCTAAGGGTGTAATCGTGTATCATACCAGATAATCGACAGAGAGTTGGGCTCAGAAATATCATATGGCAGGATATAGACTTACCCCACAGATCTCCTCATCGTACTCATACTCGGCAGAGGTGAATTGGTCGCAGGGATCCAAAGAGTTAGAGAAACTTTCTCCCTCACTGAAAAAAAAACAGAAATAATAATCATGAATGAATAGCTGGCATATCTCATAGCACAAAGAGAGAGTGTTGTTGGTGTGTGTGTGTGTGTGTGTGTGTGTGTGTGTGTGGTTGTGTGTGTGTGTGTGTGTGTGTGTGTTGTGTGTGTGTGTGTGTGTGTGTGTGTGTGTGTGTGTGTGTGTGTGTGTGTGTGTGTGTGTGTGTGTGTGTGTGTGTGTGTGTGTGTGTGTGTGTGTGTGGTGTGTGTGTGTGTGTGTGTGTGTGTGTGTGTGTGTGTGTGTGTGTGTGGTGTGTGTGTGTGTGTGTGTGTGTGTGTGTGTGTGTGTGTGTGTGTGTGTGTGTGTGTGTGTGTGTGTGTGTGGTGTGTGTGTGTGTGTGTGTGTGTGTGTGTGTGTGTGTGTGTGTGTGTGTGTGTGTGTGTGTGTGTGTGTGTGTGTGTGTGTGTGTGTGTGGTGTGTGTGTGTGTGTGTGTGTGTGTGTGTGTGTGTGGTGTGTGTGTGTGTGTGTGTGTGGTGTGTGTGTGTGTGTGTGTGTGGTGTGTGTGTGTGTGTGTGTGTGTGTGTGTGTGTGTGTGTGTGTGTGTGTGTGTGTGTGTGTGTGTGTGTGTGTGTGTGTGTGTGTGTGTGTGTGTGTGTGTGTGTGTGTGTTGTGTGTGTGTGTGTGTGTGTGTGTGTGTGTGGTGGTGTGTGTGTGTGTGTGTGTGTTGTGTGTTGTGTGTGTGTGTGTGTGTGTGTGTGTGTTGTGTGGTGTGTTGTGTGTGTGTGTGTGTGTGTGTGTGTGTGTTGTGTGTGGTGTGTGTGTGTATTTCAGAAGCCCTGATAATACTGATTTGAGTATTGCAGCAAACACCATCTACACTCTCTTAGAACAACTAGAAATAGGTCTAAGGCTGGGTGCACACTTGGTGGCCAGGTCACAGCGGCCACTGGGGTCTAAAGTAACCATGGAATGTGCGCGCATTTAGTGACCAACGACCAGCGGTCACATTTGGCCGCGGCGACTGCAGTCGGTCGTTTGTTTTGTACGAAGTGTGATTGTGGGCTACGATGTTTCACAGGGATCATTTTGATACAGATGATTCTGGCCGCCTACACCAACCGCTCAGAATATCAGCTGCCGTGACCTGGCCGCCGCAGTCCGGTCTCCAAGTGCGCGCCCACCATAAGTTCATATTTCACATCCTAAATAATAGAGAAAGCATTTTGATACATGTCTTTAAATAATACAAAATTTTACAAAATCGTGTTGAGCTCGACCGCCGAGGACGGGGGAGATCTAGGTTCGAATCTCGGTCGGGTGAACTGGGGTGGTTTTTCCTAAATGGTTTTCCACTCTCCCTCCACGCAAATGCGAGTTCACTTACTCTAAATTCAACCCTCCCAATTCCTAATCCATTAGCGTAATTAGTACTTAAGCGTATAACCCGAATGGGTAGTAAGACGCGGTGCTAAATATTATTATTAATTCTTGGAATTTGTTTACATATGTTGCATCACATTATTCAGAAATGTGTGCTCCATCCCGTGATACATATAACTTAATATTGGCCTGGGTCCCTTTTCCCGTGCCGTGTTACATATGTATATTATACGCGTGTTACTATCTTTCAGGTTGTACGCATATGTACTAATTACACTAAAAGGTTAGGGATGAGGAATGTGACACTTTAAATCATGTAGTCCTCCGAAGCAAGTAGCTTGATATTTGTCAAACTTGTTGTAGATATGTTTTTTCACCATTCGGGTTAGTAATTTTGCTTCAGGCAGAACAAAACTTATAAAAGCCAGTTCCTGGACTGCGACATTATGGGAGAGTGATATTGGAATATTGAATAGCGCGTACTAAAAATGTGTAGGCCTACAGCATCTAGTGACTGGAAAATATACATCTTAAAATAATTAAACACGGCAAAGCATTCTCGAAGCTATAGCATGTCTAAAAATTATCTAAAATGAAGCTAAAACTTTATCTACTTCTCTAATACACAGTGATTTTTGAGAAACTTATTATGAAACTATCAAAACTGCTCCACACACTAATATTGCAATGAATATGTTCTATTTAACTATTTAATTGTTTGTTCTTTTCATTAACTGTGACTACAAACTAAATTCACCTTCTTAGCTAAAAACGTCCATACAGAATGGAAAGTAACTTAGAATTTTATTAAGTAAAGAATATAGCAAACAATGATGTTGGCTTTACCTAAATTATTTTCAAAAATATCAATAAACGCATTAAAAAAAAGAAGAGTGACTTGACTACGTGTATGTGTTGAGCTCGGGCCTATGGATTTAAATTTCCGATAAATACACCTGTGTGTACTTGGACAAAGTCATTGTAAGTCTCGTTTTGTTGGGTTGTCATTGATTGGGAGGTATGGACTCCAAACCCAGCCAAATATGTTTTTCCCGTTAAATTGTCTTCATATACACAAATTTGGGTAAATTTTCTTTATAGCCTACTTCTTTCATCCCTACCTGATTAGTGTAAATATGTGAATAGCCCGACTGAGTATAAATATGAGGTGGAAAGGAAAGAAAATATTCTATAACAAATTGCCTTTTGACATCCCTTTTATAAATAGGACTAGATTTATTTTTTTTAATGTTGAGGACTTAAGGCATAGGTAGGAACAAATAGCTAAAGACTAACGCATACCATTCCATTTCTTATGTATCTGGCTTTTTAAGAAACATTGAAACCACATTTGTTTTAACTGTATTTATTTTAATATATATGAGCTTTTCTGCCGTTATTTATAACGCAAACCCAAGGCTATTTGTTTAAATATTTCAAATAAATATGACTGTAGATAATATTTATTATTCCACAGATTATTTATACAAAAACTTTATATTTGAGCATTATTAGATTAATTTTATTCACTTACAAATAATTCTGGGATTCCCAATTTTTGTTTTATTGTAGTCGTCCTCTTTCCCTTCCAAGGTTGCAGTCATGGATTTTAACATTTCCAACTGATTTAATAGTCCTATAATTGAATCAATAACAATTAAAATAATATGTTTGTTTATGGATCATTCAGTGGTATCCAAAGATAATATTCACTTTAGTCACAAAACTAAAATTAAATGTAGCGTTATAACAAATTATGTAATTTAATATTAAGGGTAATGGAACACAAGTCAAGGTCCATATTTTTCAGTCTTTATAGCTTAAGATCGGGATATAGGGTAAGTGATAAAAAGGAAAGTGTTTTTGAAGTTTTTATGTAGCAAAACATATTATTGGTCAAAAGAAATAAAATATTTCTTCAGTACAAACATAAGGTTTAATTTTCTTCACATGGTGACCTCAACATTTCTTAAATATCTGTCGAGGGTGTCCTGGAATATAATGACAATTCTTTATTTCATTTTAAAAGTTTGTCATCAAATGCCACTATGCTCATGATGATATTCAAGAACTCGTGATATCAACATGTGAAGAAAATAAATCTAAATCTCCCTCCATGGATTTTTTATTTTTTTGCATACTCCCTTCCATACCATACCTGAAGTATTGTGTATGAGACTAGTTTGTGTATGCAATCCATCAAAGTTTAAATACACACTTCTGAATAATAAACCACGAGTTAGGATAGCAAAAAGTAATGTAAGTGTATATTTGTTCAATCTCAAATATATTATAATAAAATATAAAAAAGTACATTCTAGAGTTTATTCTGAACTTATCTTATCGTATCACCAAATATTAAATAAACTATGAGGATCACCTTGTTGCTCCAACATGATACTTTTAGGGCCCGATGGAAGCCTGCGGACATGTATTTCTGTTTGTCCCATATGGAATCTCTTCTGATCTCCTCGATACACTGGTGAAGTCTGTAGTTAGTCTTTCTTTCCTTTTCCAATTGACTCTCTAATTCATACTGAAAGTATAATAATGAAGAGTTTATGTGACCGGATGGGACATTATAGTAGCGAGGCATGACCTTTTAGGAAATGTTGCTACAACACAATTGTGATAGGAAATAACTTTTGACAGTTACAAAACTTATTAAAACCATTTTAATATATATTTATCATAAAGTAGTGAGATTTGTAACTTTAACATTTTTATAACTCATTTTAAAACCTATTAAATAACTACAATAATAATGAAATAATGTTTTTCATGATAGAGAGCAGTGTGTATATTTCCCACTTATATACAAAAAATTATTTTTTCTTTATAAATCTAAAAAACCAAAACATAATAAAGAGTTGTAACTGTTTGCCAGTAAGGCTATTAAAATATGAGACTAATTAAACATATTGGAATAATAAATAGAAAGAGATGGTAGTAGATTTCAAACTAATAATATGAGGTTCAACTCGTGGAGGAAATGGTATTTTAACATTTTATGCTTGTTGGCACAAAAATTTTGTTTTATGTACTCAGTCTCCAACATGTTTTGTATCAATGGTTGACATAATGCGTTATATTTTAGATTAACAAATTGTAAGTTCAGACTTCAACTTACATTAGACCTACTGTTGTATGTGTTGGCAGTCTAATGAAGTAAAATATGTGCTTTAATTGCTGATGATTATCAGTGGTAGCACTGGACACAAGTTTACTACTTCACCAAACCTAGTTGAATCTGGTGGACAAAAGTTTGATATTTACCAAACAAGTTGGAGATAAACTTTTCATGATTTGGACTAGTAATCTATCTCCAGACAAATCAACTTTTCATGATTGGACTAGTAATCTATCTCCAGACAAATCAACTTTTCATGATTTGGACTAGTAATCTATCTCCAGACAAATTAACTTTTCATGGTGGCGTAGTTGGCTAACGCGCTAGTCGTGTTGAGCCCGACTGCCGAGGACGGGGAGAACGAGTTGGAATCTCGGTCGGGTGAACTGGGGTGGTTTTTCCTAAATGGTTTTCCACTCTCCTCCACGCAGATGCGGTCACTTCCTCTATTCAACCTTCCAATTCCTAATCCATTAGCGTAATTAGTACTTAAGCGTATAACCCGAACGGTAGTAAGACGCGGTGCTAATAATAATAAACTTTTCATGATTTGGACTAGTAATCTATCTCCAGACAAATCAGAGTCTAAGAAAATATCATTTATTTTAGATCAGTCAAATTGTAAGCATTAAATTAGATAAGGTATTATTTTAATGTTTTCAAAAACTAATCAAACTCGTATTAACTAAAAGCCTGTCAGCATTACATAATACTGGAGGGACATGACCTCTTATCTACGGACATGACCACACTAATTGCAACTGAGCAAAACATGACGTTCAATCTTGTCATCTACTAGGGACCAACAATAAAAGGACAAACTCTGACTTGATATTATTTTTATGGCTCCAGCCTGAAATAATTATTGTTAATAAACTAATATGAATCTATTACTTTGTCCATTAAGTCAAAGGTACCATTGTACATATTTATGAAATTTAGAAATTAATATAGGACCTTAATAAAACTTAGAATATATATTGACATTAAATAGTAAATAATGTCCAAACATATTATTGACTTATATGTGTAAGGGAGAGTAAAATACCCGAAAGATTCTGTCTTTCTCACTCATAAAACTACCTTGCTCTCTAACAATCTGTAGTTGTCTTGCTTTGTGGCGGCCTCCCTGTCTCTCAGTTCTTGCAGGCGTGTTGCAACCTCACGGCGCTGTTCTTCAACTTCTTGTATTTGTTCATCCCGCCTCGCTAGTTCACTCAGCAAACTGCTGCGTGCGGTCTCGAACTTAAGCTCTTCCTACAAGGGGAGGTTAAATTTACTTCCATATAATTAACAATAATTATTTATCTTTTAGTTTAATTATTATTATTATTATTAATAGCACCGCGTCTTACTACCCGTTCGGGTTATACGCACTTACGATAATGTGCAATGGTAGGGTGATTGTGAGATGAAATGGAGGACCTACAGTTTAACGTGGAATCCGAACCACGGTGGAGGCCTGGCATTCCTCACATTCACAGGTTGTGATTAATACACATCTTGTCAGTTTTTAATTTAAAAAAATACAAAGTTAAACCTGTTTACCTTCCTCATGATACTGTCCTTTTCTTCACTGATATGATTGTCCATTTCTTCATATAGTCGATGCATCTGAAACCAAAAAGCCATATTAATCCTAT
This sequence comes from Timema podura, assembly GCA_033556935.1. Taxonomy (NCBI): domain Eukaryota; kingdom Metazoa; phylum Arthropoda; class Insecta; order Phasmatodea; family Timematidae; genus Timema; species Timema podura. The sequence continues at coordinate 9,262 of JAVRXN010000007.1, read as the reverse complement.
TACTACGTATGAATTCACTCAATGATAATCCTATCACAATAACATAAAACTAAATCTATTAATAAGTTATATCGCAATGATTATTTTAATTAATTTTTTCAACACCATGTCTAATTAACCGTTCTTTCTGACTTCATTTACTAACATGCATTGGGTAGGAATGATTAAGGTAAATTTTATTGGGAATTTACTTTAATTTCCGGAAGGAAATGCGTAAAGAGGTTTAGAAAAAATGTGTACCTAATTTAAAATGTCAATGGTTTTAGAATTTGTTTTATTTTTAATCGCTAGCTAAAGGTATTTGAAATGACGTTATGAGCAACATATAAGCTTTTAACGAACAACTTTACGGTATACCGTACATACCAAACTTGATTATAAATTTTCTTTCAAACATATGAAGTGAGATTAATTAGTTTATTTTCAAGGAGACCTGTGATTTAACTTCATTTCCCCGCAAAAATGAGTGCTTACCTGATTCCTGTGCATATCGTCCCTGGCCCTGATAGTTTCTTCCAGATTCCTCATCTCCCCTTGTCTCCTCCGAAGTTCTTGAACCAGGACACGAAGAAAGGATTCCAAGTTGGCCACAGTGAAGGGTGTCCCTTCTCTCTGCACTCTCTTGCATAGTTGTCTCAAGCTGCCACTGGGGAGCCAACCAAAATTAAGCATAACCATACTCACACAGTTGAGGTAGTGTGTAGTTCCAGAAATATGGCACTTTGAGATATAGGCTTGAGAAATAACAGTTTTAAAAAAATGTATAGGTCATGCGGACTAAATGTAAGGTACATATAATCTGTTTTTTTTAGTTACGATGAGATCAGTGCTAGAATTCTAGCCAGCTAGGTTGATTGATGGTGGTTCTACCTAAATGGTTTCTCAGTCTCATTTCATGCAAATGTGGGTATATTTCCTCTATAATGTTGTTTTCCTTATCCCTACATCATTAAAGTAATTTAAATACCTATAAACCAGAAAGGTAGTGAGCGGTGGCAGAAATATATAATATTTTAGACCAGTGATTCCCAAAATTGTGCTTCGAAATTATTCTCAACGTTGATAAAAAAAGAAACAAAGTTAGTACTATTTTCAGTCAATATCTTAATTTTTTTAATGGAATAAGAGAAAAATGTTCAAAAATTAAAAAATATATATTTTCTGAAAATTAATTGGCCTACACTCAGAGTTGAGTAATTAGTGAGAATCTTGTCTTTTCTCATACGTAAGTTCGATTCGAGGCTGAATAGAAGACAAGAACACACACGCATTTCCTGTTCAAATGAGAAAAGTTTTTCTGCGCATGCGTATCTTCGATTCTCCAGTAATTTCACCAACATACACGTTCATTTTTGCCGCGCGAACACACAACAAATAATAGTGTGCCATGAACCAAAAAGAAAAAAGTTGAGAGCCTCTATTTTGGACAGGTCTAGTGGGCTCGTATCGGTTCCGCTTGGCTCAGCATTCAGACCCCCATATCCATCCTCCCACAATGGTCTACTCAGTGATCTATTCTTTACTATACGTTGTCCATGGACATAAACACACCCCTTGCAAAGGACCAAAGCCTGACGCTTAAGTTTGCCGTCTGCTTGATTGTGAGGGGATAGATGTAACGGCTTATTTCAATGTTCTTGAGTTAAAACAGGACTCCTATACCTAAAACCATTATTGTTTGAAAATAATTAGGTATTATATCACATTTGGGTGAATAAATATTTACATCAAATTAAAGAATATACAAATAAGGTTTCATAGGTAATCGTGTACAATTAATACGAGTAAAATCTTTTATATATTAAAATATGTAACTGTTACGCATCTTGTTTACATTCTGCTAAGGCTACAATATATTTAAATTTTCCTATTAGTTTTAGAGCAAGATAAATGAACCCTAGGCTATTGTAATAAAATTTAGTTACTACAATGAAATAAAGTAGCTACCACTTAGTTACATTCGTTTTAATGTTACATTTTGTGTAATATTCTTACGTTCAAACGATCGTTAGGTTATAGATTTGTAAGAATTATACTATATCCTGATTTTGGTAAGAATCCCGTTTTAGAATGCCTTATTTTGTAACAGAACCTAATGTATAGTAATATATATTTATGTATTTCTAACGTTCTTTTATCCTAGCAAAAGACCCCTATATGGTAGGATTCTGATACGAGACAAGGCCTTAGAATGGGCTTCCTGCAAAATCATAGTTTAATATTATCTTAAATCAACTTATTTAAGGAATCAAATCACGAGCTTCAAACTTAATTATGCTGTTCTTACCTTTTATCAACTTATTTATTTCATTTATCTATAATATATACTGATTTATATCCTATATTCATACAAATTAGCGAACGATCTCACGTTGCCTTGAATGTGTGAAAGAGATACCCGAAAGTTTCTTTCTCTCGTATACAATGGTGTGTCGAAAATTTCAGCCTCAGGTGTCCATCCATTGAGATCAAATTGGTCTACTCCTCCCACCTGTTTTTGTTTTTAGCACAGCGTCTTACTACCCTTTCGGTCTATACGCTTAAGTACTAATTACGCTAGTGGACTAAGAATTGGGAAGGTTGAATTTAGAGGAAGTGAATCCACACTTGTGTGGAGGGAGGCGGAAATCAATCTAGGGAAAACCCCCCCAGTTCACCCGACAGATATTCTAACCTCTATCTCCCCGTCCTCGGCAGTCTAGTTCAACACGAAACTAGCGCCTTAGCTAACTAAACCATCAAGGGGGTCTCCTACCTGTTGATAGCACCGGTGTCCTCTATCTCACTCAGGACCTGGTTAAGCGCCTCCTCCTTCCTACTCTCAGCGCTGTCGTCGTCACTGGATTCAACGGGTGTCGCGACGTACACGGCGTCCTCCTCGCTGCTGCCGGATGTGGACCTGGCCATGACCGCGTGGGATGACAGGAATTCACCTGTGACATAGACACACCCGCATCGGATCACTCCCATCTTCCCTAAGAGCCATGAGTATTAAAATAGTTCCTTGTGGTACAGATTTGGATATTGAACGCATTCAACCACACAAATGGTTTCACGGTCTAAGGTGTCAAGCTCGCGATAAACTGGCTTGCCGATGACGGGCAGCTCGACCACAAAGGCATACTGAAAGGTAACAAGGGTAGTCTAGACTTGTATGTTAGGATTCTGGTAGGAAGAACTTATTAGAAAATACAAACATATTTTTTGTGGTCAAAATTGATTTTTATTTTTGTATTTTTTTTAGCACCGCGCCTTACTACCTGTTCAGGTTATACGCATATGTACTAATTATACTAATGAGTTAGGGATGAGGAATAATAAAGTTAGGGGAAGTATACCTACATTTACGTGGAAGGAGAGTGAAAAATCTCCCTCAATACACAGACCAGGATACGATCCCCTATCTCCCTGTCATCGTCAAGCTAGTCTATTGCGAGAGTAATGCTGCCCTCGAATCAAGTAAAAATTGATATTATTTTTAGAATATTTATTATTATATTCTATAAATATTTATACTGTATATAAAATGTGACAGCTTCAGAGCATGACTTGGCGTATAGATATATGAAACTGGTTTTAATAAGTGCCAAAAAAAAAAGTACCTATAAATCAGAGTCCGACTGTAATATACCTCCATAAGGCCTTTGCCACAGAGATATTTTTACAATTTTATTTTAGAGCTATTATATATTAATAAACACAATCATTAAAAATGTTGTCTGTTCCCGCATCGCTGGCGTAGTTGGCTAACGCTCTAGATTCGTGTTAGTTAGACTGCCGAGGACGGGTAGATCCAGGTTCGATTCTCGTTCGGGTGAACTGAGGGTGGTTTTCCTAAATGGCTTTCCACTTTCCCTCCACGCAAATGCGGGGTTCACTTCCTCTAAATTCGACCTTCCCTATTCCTAATCATTATTGTTATTATTAGCACCGCGTCTTACTACCCGTTCGGGTTATACGCACTTACGCTAATGTGTAATGGTAGGTGATTGTGAGTGAAATGGAGGACCTACAGTTTAACGTGGGATCCGAACCACGGTGGAGGCCTGGCATTCCTCACATTCACAAGTTGTGATTAATACACGTCTTGTCAGAGGTGAAGGAAGGGTGATTCCTAATCCATTAGCGTAATTAGTACTTAAGCGTATAACCCCAAACGGTTAGTAAGACGTGGTGATAAGTAAAAGAAATAAAAATGTATTAGTCTGTGACTACGACTCGACCACTCACCGAAACCAGCGAGGAACTGCTGTATAGTAAGATAGCCGTTCTCCTTGCTTGTCCAAGGAATCGATACGGACTCCAACTGCTCCGGAGTCAAGGGGACTCACTGCGCATGCGCTGTAACAAAATAATTTTAAAAATATAAAAAACTATTTTAAGAGAGAACTTTAGAATGGTGTGGAAGGGGCCGCGAGAAAAATCCAGTGTTTATGGCAAAACTTTTCTTTGGCCAAAATAAATAAAATATTGCTCCAGTACAAACATAAAATACGATTTTCTTCACATGGTGATATCAAAATTTCTTGAATATTTGTCAAGGATGTTCTGGAATATAACGACAACCTTTTCTTTTCATTTAAAAAGTTTGTTAGATAATACCGTCATGTTCATGATAGATATAAAACAACTGTTGATATCACCATGTGAAGATAATTAAACTCTATGTTTGTACTGAAGCAATATTTTATTTATTTTGGCCAAAAAATTGTTTTTCCATAAAAACTGAAAAAAAAACCGGCCTTTTCTCCGTCCCCTTACATACCACCTTGAGGTACTTTATAAAATCTCATCCATCATTCTTTAAATATATAAATATACAATCGCAATCACATTCAAGTTTCCGGCTTGGAGGTGCCCAAGTTCACTCACAGAGGACAGAGGCTAATAATTTTAAAATCTCAGAGTTTTGTTTGCGTTAGATATCGCGCAATGCCTTTCACAGACAAACTCCTCAGTTTATTGATTTATAAACCTATAAAACAACATTAATAATATAGTAAAATGTTACCAATTTTGACAGCAAAAAATATGTTTGTATTTTCATAGCTGGTTCGTGAACTTTTGCCGCTCTAGACAATGAATGAAAATGCCGCCTTCCTCTCGCAAAACATAAAAAAACACCTACATTTTTTATTGGTTTAAATAATTAAAAATATTACTGCTTTCTAAAAAAATAATTACACAATAATAAAAATTACATCAAAGAGTAGGAACAATAAATTCTTTGTATCTACTGTTCGCCCACGCCGTTATTGACCGTACACTCCTACTTGTGCAATACTTATCTCTTATCTATGTTGGTGCAGCTCTTAGCTTGTGACACAGATTCTTCACCTCTTACCTTTCTTTTGATTATTTCCGCAATCAAACGGAAGAGAAAAAAAATCAACCGTATTTTAAGTTATTTTTTAATTATTAATTTTTCAACAACAAACTTTTTTTTGCAAATAAAAATTGAACAGATTTAAACTCTTTACAATTAAAACTCTAATTTTAAAGTTATAAATTCCAATGGGTAATAAATAAATAAAAAAAAAAGTACAATATCTCATTTCTGTCGCACCCTCGGAATTTGCCGCCCTAGGCAACTGCCTACCCTGCCCCCCCTTCCCCCGCCAACCCCAAGAGCCGGTGCTCGTGTATTTTATATATATAAAAAAAAGTGTTTCGTAAGAAAATGAAGGTATAGTAAAAAGTTTAATACCGTTCAATTTATTTACTACTCCTTTTATTCTCATGAAATTAAGCTACTTGAAGGTCTTGTACGAACATAAAGCTAAAATTACCTCTCCCCCTTCCTCTTCTCTATCGTCCTCAAAACCAAATATGACGTATTCTCATCTCACCTTATTAGTTTTGTTTATTGATACAGTCCGACAGGCTTGCTTTATGTAGACGGCGAATGTGGTAATTATCTGTGACGACAGCTGTTGGGATGTTGTTCTCAGCAACCTCGACGACACTAGACTAAAACTCTTTGGAAGGTTGTTGTTACCTACACTCCTTCGTAGACGCGGATAAAGTACTAATACCAGGGTAAGTGAGAGGTAATAATGGAGTTACTGTCAGTATATGCTGTACAGGCATTTGCAAGTAAATGTGTTGTTAGGTAAATAACCTGAAATACTTCTAGGCTTAGACACAAAGTTCATTGCACACTTTAAAGTACTCCACCTATCCTAATCTGAGCTATTTTGAAAATCATATTCTCATCTTGGTTGGGTATACACCTGTAACCTATCTACTTGGCTAGGTATACCGAAGTATCATTACCCCATCTATTTAGTAGTCTCCCTATCCTATCTTGAGCTAGTTTCTCCATCCACCTCATTACACCCTATCTATCTTGAGCTAGTTTTCTCCAGTCCACCTCATTACACCCTATCTCTATCTTGAGCTAGTTTTTCTCCAGTCCACCTCATTACACCCTATCTCTATCTGAGCTAGTTTTTCCAGTCCACCTCATTACACCCTATTTCTATATTGAGCTAGTTTTCCCCAGTCCACCTCATTACACCCTATCCTATCTTGAGCTAGTAGTTTTCCCAGTCCACCTCATTACACCCTATCTCTATCATTGAGCTAGTTCTATCCAGTCCACCTCATTACACCCTATCTCTTTCAGGTTCATTCTAATGTTATCCTCCCATCTGCGTCTAGGTCTTCCCATTGGGTTTGCCAGTCAGTACCCTGAACAAGGTTCTAGAAACTCCAATTCGCACTGCATGTCCTGCCCACCGTAATCAACGAGACTTGGTTATCCTAACAAGAAATAATTTGTATAACCTCACTAAATATGTATCATCATAATAAAAAGGGGTTTAAATATGGGATCTGCTTAGAAATAGTTAACACTCACATACTATCTTGATCTTGGAAAAACCTGCATCGGTGGCTGCATGGTCTAAGGCGTTACTCTTGTAGTAAGACGACTGCCGATGACAGGGAAACCGGGGTTCGAATTCCGGCCGGGTGTAATGAGGGTGAGTTTTCCTTAGATGGTTTTCTCCTCTTCCTCTACGCAAATACGGGTACACTTTATTTAAATTCAACCTTCTTCATCCCTAACTCATTAGGGTAGTTGGTACATATGCGAATAACCTGTACAGATAGTAAAAAATAATCTTGGTCCACCCAAATCGGATGGTAGCATGGTCTAATACGTATTAACCGCCATAGACTAAATTGCAGGAGACCGGTAGGTCCAGTTCAATTCTCGGCTGGGTGTTATAGTAGGAATTATTTTCATATATTATTAGTATTATAACTAATGTTTTATCATTCCCTCTCCACGCTAATGAGGGTGCACTTATCATAAACCACCTTCTGCATAAATTATCCTTAAATTAATCCGTTAATAGCCTAAATATATAAATTAATAGTTAAAAATTGTTGGAAATAACTAATAAATAACAAAGAACAATGGAAAAGCGATATATATATAATATATATTTAGAATTGGTTGTTAAAAAAAATTCAAACCTAAATAGTGATCGTAACAAAAAGTTAAAAAATATATATAATTGCGTATAGATTGAAAGTTATTGATTTTATAAAAATATGTTTCGAATAAAATATTTGTATTATAAATAATATATATATATATCGCTAAGTAATTTCATATCTCAAATAGTTTCGGAGCTATTATAAAAAATGTTAATTCATGCATCAGACCGGAGCCCTTAAAGCCATTTTGCCGAAATATTGAGAGTAGCCATTTTGTTTGAATATTTATTAATGTTTATAAATGAAATTTAATCAAAATTCGTTAGAGCCGATTTTGAGAAAATCGACTTTCTCTCTTTTTTCCCTTCAGTAAACTACCCTTAATTTTAGGGGTAGATATCCAATTCCAAAAACCCCTCGGGGCAACCCTATGAAAACCCTAGATATCAAGTTTCAGCTCAATCGGTAAAATAGTTTAGGCTCTAGTTGGAGGTACAGACAGACAGAAATTCAAAAAACACTTTTTCGGATTCAGGAGTCATGAAACGTCAAGATTCATCAAAATATCGAGTTCGATTTTTTTTTGACGATCACCATACCTTCTCTACCTATAAGATAGAGAGAAAGTAATAAAATAAAGGATATCATCGTCACACCAATTGCTAAATTATAAGTTCTACTGATTTTTTGCACAGGTAAAATATTAAGGTGATCGAACAGGGAACGTGAGAAAAAAATTAATGGTTTTTGCATTTTTTATGTTATAACTTTTTTTTTGGTCAAAAGAGATAACAATTTTTGAATATCTGTTAAGGTTGTCCTGGAATTTAGTGACAACTTTCTCCCATTTAACAAGTTTTTCATCTACGCGAGCGTCATGCCACATGACGCGCCGAAGGAAAAGATACGTGCTTGCCCTGCCAACCCTTTGTTATTAAATTACTTAAAAAGACCCTTCTCGGATGCAACTACCTGAAAGGAACCTCCCTGACAAATTCCAAGATTCTGAGGCCAGGGGTTCAGGAAAAACGGTATGCACCGGGACATTACATGTACATTTCTAATTCTAAACTTATTAGTTTGGCTGTAATTTATTTTACTTAGTTAAATGGCACTGGTCTGTTGTACCAGCAGAACATATTGTACGACCGATAGTAACAAATATATCTCCTTTGGGCAGAAATCAAAATGGTCTGTATATAAATTGTAATTGCAGTTGATTAAAGCACCACTACATGGGTTTTTATATTATTATTAGAAACCGCTCTTACTACCCGTTCGGGTTTACCACTTACGCTAATGTGAAATGTAGGGTGATTGTGAATGAAATTTTTTTAAAAAGGTTTTTATAGACCCACCCTACCCGCTTTTTTAAACGCATATACACAACTACGCCAATGAGCAACATGAATCTAAGGGGTTAACCCACATTTGGTAGAGGGATATGAAAAAACAATTTTTTTAAAAAACCACCTCAGTACACCCGAATGGATTTGAAACCCAATCCTCGGGAGTCTTTCAAACATGAGGGTGACGCCCTAGACAACTTCATGTTGGCACTATTGAACCACCAGGCAATTTAAAAACATTTTAAATTTTAAACATCCTTATAAGAGGGAAAAACATATAACTAAATATGCAGACATTTTTGGATTTTTTTGTGAGCCTACCATTTGACCCAAAAAGAAATCAAACACACAGCGAATAAATAATATTGAGTTAAAAATTAACAATTTTGTAAAATTTAAAAACCCGGGATGTCCAACCCTTACAACGGGTTTATGCATGCATATGAAAGGTAACCAAACGAAGC
>JAVRXN010000006.1:39560292-39731150 GCA_033556935.1 Timema podura | reverse complement strand
GTAAATGAAATATTAATTACATTATGTTACAAAACAATATGATATTATTCTAGCCTTTGAAGCTGATATTTATTTTGGGTTATTCTCAACCAACTGCCCGAGAGTAATAACAGCTAATCTACGTCACTGGGGAATTCTTGACCTTTACACTGTCAATTTTCTACGAGAGTTGGGGTATTCCTCAGAGCAATAGACCAGCATCACTGAAAACCACAACTGCTTACAAAAGTTTTCTTCAAACACAAGCAAATGTCAAATTAAATATGAACTTATAATCTTACTAAATGACACGTTTCGGGGGCCGCATGATTTAACGCACTAGTATCACAGACGAGACTGCCGATGACAGGGATATCGAGGTTTGAATCTCAGTCGGGTGTAGTGAGGGTGATTTTTACAAAGTGGTTTTCCACTCTCCCTCTACGCATAGTCCGAGTAAGCTTCCTAATCATTATCATAATTAGTACATAAGCGTATAGCCCGAACGGGTAGTAATACTAAAAGAAAATACTTTCTAATTAAATTACACTAGCCTGGATAGAATAGAACCTTTCCTTTCATCGCGTTCTACTACCTGTATGAGCAATTTACATTTAATTAGTCTATTTGAGTATGGATGAGATAGATTAAATTTAGATTAAAGGTACTTCCATTCAAGTGTAAAGAGCTTAGAAAACAATTTAATAAAATATATTCTCAGTACACCCAACTGAGACACAAACCACAGCCTTTCCATGGTCAACAAACCAGACTAATTGAGTTTGACAGTCCACTGCACACCGATGTGGGTAAAATCCTCGTTTCTAAATTTATGTACGCCTGAACCTAAATTGTGTACTATTGTGTATAAACATTTAAAGTGGATGTATGAGAGCGCAAATTAAGGGCCGTATTTTGCAGTTTTTATATCAAAGTTTTTTTTCTGCAAAATAAATCACTGGAAACATATGATTTAGTTTTATTTAAATGGTGAACTCTGTCATTAGCATGGCGGATTTAGATGAGAAACCTTTTAAATGAAGAGGAAAAGCTGTCATCAAATTCCAAGACACCCTTGACTGATGTTAGTAGCTGGTAGGACCACCTAGCCCACTTCGAGGATAGGTCGATATAAATAGCTCTGGCCTCTGATTGGTTGCTATAAATACCCCCCTCCTTCCCCCCTCCCTTCCCCACCCCTCCGCTCTGATTACAAAATCTCCACCAGTTGATTACGAAATTTCCTCCCCTCCCCTACAATCCCCTCCCCTACAACCCATCCCCTATAACCCCCTCCCCTACAACCCCCATCCCCTACAACCCCTCCGCACCTTGAACATGTTGGTACTTGTGTGGGCGTTTTTTTTTTCTTAATTATTAATGATTGTTAATTAAATATTCATATATGGGGTAGGGGAAGGATGTTGGAGTATTATTTATTTATATGGATGGTGAGCATACGGCTCTGCGCGAACCTCTCGCTACGGTTGCGTGGTGTAGAGTGAGGAGCATCTTATTTGGGGGAACATGCAGCCCGCGGCGTCAGGCGCTCCTCCCGTGGCATGAGAAGGAACACGGAGCAGGAACCTTTTCCCGACGGCCGCTTAGCGAAGAGTGTGGCCGCTGAGAAACTGACAGCGTATCACGGCCGTAAGACCCCCTTTCACTTTTCCCCCTCACTCCCCCCCACCTTCAAGGCAACCCCCTATGTGGTAATGGGGTTTTTCCAGTGTCGCAAGCCCTTATTTGGTAATGGGTTTGCCCGGTGTCGCAACCCAGCGCCAGTTTGACGGGTTGACAAGACAAGTCGAGACAAGAATAGATCACGATGTCGTAATCCTCTACCCCTATGTGGTAATGGGTTTTCTCCGACAAGCATTGACACAGCTAGGGCCTTGGAATGCTCAGTTAGTGGCCTCCATCCCCCACCACTAAAGTCTACTAAAATTGGTTGTATGATATCGTCTGTCGACATGCGCGGATGTAGGTATCAGTCATGGGGGAAGAAATATCTACACTTTACACGGCAGGGATTCAATTTCCCTCAGCTGGAATTAGATGTGCCTGACATTTAGACGGCGTGCTCACCGGGACTCAAACCACGATATCTTTAGCACTGCTAATGTATGTTAGAACTGCAGTACTTCCTGCAACCCCCCACCATTTTGCCTGTCGACCAGTTAGAATGTGTACCCGCATTGGCTTCAAAGTTCAATCACCGGCCGTCTAGTGACGCCTTAGAACACGCGACCATAGATGCAAGTATACAAATTTAGATGGCACTCACACCTGGACTCAAACCTCGATATCTTTAGCACAGCTATTGTCTGTTAGAACGGTCGTACTTCCTGCACACCCACCATTTTGAGAGGTTGACCAGGTAGAATGTGTACCCCCATTTGCTAGGAGTGAAAAAATCAAACGTTGATCACTCTGTTATCGTTCATCTAGTGACAACTTAAACCATGCGACCGTCGATGCATTGTGACGGTAGATAAAGTGAAAGCAGGCGTTTTATTCCTCGATATATTTAATGTTCTCATGTGAGGAATGTTGGGCCTCCACCATGGTTCGGTTTCCGCGTTAAACTGTAGGTCCTCACAATCACCCTACATTAGCGTAAGTGCTTATAACCGAACGGGTAGTAAGACGTGGCGCTAATAATGATATCACTCTTACATCAATTCATAAATAATATCGAATTTAATGTTCGCAACTATATTTTGACGTGATAATATATAACTACATAAGTAATATCAGGCTTGAGGGAGATATAAAATATATACTTGTATTTGTGTGACATGGCCGACCTGGATCCAATACCCCCTACCTCCCCTGCTAATAGCCAAGAAGTTAGCGCGTCACTGACAATCGAACCCTCTGACACCGCCTGAATGAGAGATAAAATAATAAAATTAGTGATGTACCCTCATTTACGGAGGGTTGAAATGTGAAAACAGTCAAAGCTATTATTTATGCTTACTCCTGCTAGATATCTTTGACGGGAGTCGAACCGGGGACTTTTGGCGTAACAATATATGGTTTGTCGACCTTGCAATTTGACTAGAAATAACCAGGAGGATAAAAAAGTATTCAGGGTGCATAAAAAATATGCGTGTTTTTATGTAGAAAAAAAATAGCTCAAAATCTTTGAAAATATTGTCTGTCTAAAAAAGATTATTCAGCCCAAGGGATTAGAACCAGACCCCGTGACTGATAAGCACCGATCTCTCGATAAAAAAACCGAACTAGTACAGGGTTTCGAACCCCCTACTAGCTGTTATGTATTCAGTTCTATCACCTAGTGTTTTCTTATAACTGGTTGAAATGTTTACTCCTGCTAGATATCATCGACGGGGTTCAAACCAGGGACTTTTGACGCTTGTCGACCTTGCAGGAACTTGAACCCCCTTACACCACTACAGTCACGGGCGAGATGTGCACCAGCATTTGCACGACCGACGGTCCTAGAATCCGCCCAGACAACGCAGGCTGTGTTATTAATTTACAACGGGAACAAACCAGTACACATGCTAAGATACATAGGTAATAAATATATGTATTAAATTGTTGCAAACTCTGTAGGAGAAAATGCTACTAATAAAGATACGTAAACATTGTTTTAAATACTATTCATGTAAATACTTATAAAATATTCATTTTTTAGCGGGCCTGCTTGAGAAGCCCCGTTTAAATAACAATAAAGTAATGTATAAGTCTAATTGTAGTATTTTTAATGAGGCAAGCTATTTGTAACGACGCTGATGAAGGAATCGCACCAATGATACATTTTTAGGCAATTCCGGGAATCGAAGCCGGGACCCTTGGCTCGCTGGTCAGGCATGCAGGTTTCGGCTGAATATATTTATGTTTACGAAATACTTTGCTCTAGCACTTTACTACCAGAAATAAACGGGTAAGCCCAAGACTGCTGCCTTTGAACCATCTAAGACTCCAATTTGGCAGTAGACATGGCACCTGACAATCTGGATCGGGGGGTCAGCGTACACTAGTTACACTTTGATGAAACCTTTTATCAGATATCTTCTTATGCAGCACACTCTGTTACAGAAAAAGTAGACCTTTTAACTACCGACTCATGAAGAATCTAGCATCCAAATTACGCGCATTTTAGACTTAGCTCTTTGACCTACACATCTTAAGGTTATACATCATGAGTCTACCTTTACAAGCCTTATTATTCTTTTACCCGATCAGGTGAAAAAATGGACTAATAACAATGAAAGCTTTTTTTTAAACTTTACTCAAATGAAAAAACTAATTTTTAATCAAATCATAGAAGCTCTCCTTGAATGGTTCCACAATGGAAAATTATATGTGTTAAGTGTTTAATGTAGGAAAACTTGATCTTTTTTAAAACAAATTTAATGTTCTAGTTTAATCTCTTTAAATTTTAATCTTTTAAAAATATTATAGTCATTTAGTCGAAATAAGAAAATTTGGATTAGGCGGGAGTTGAAAACGAAACCTTTGGACTTTTAGGAAATTTGCTAACCACTAGACTGTCTTGTTGTGACAGAAAAGAGCTAGCAATATACACGTGACAACTTTGACGGAATAAATATTAAAGAGCGCAGACAGGTAAATGTTAAGATTTATTGACTACAAACGTGTGGCTAATATAGCTTTAGCAAGTATAATATATGAACAGAATGGATAAATAAGTATACTCTTATTATTATTTCACAGCTTAAATATTTGTTTATAATTTTAACTAAATTTGGTCTAAGTTAAGGTGTCACACACCCACCTGAGCCTCTATTTGCGTAGAGGGAGAGTGTAAAACACCTCTGGTTTACCCGACTGAGATTCGAACCTCAAACTCCACCCTCCCCCGTCCTCGACAATCTGACTCTACAAGAAACAAGAGCGACAGCCAACTACACTTTTACAAAAATTCAAAAGTAATATTAAATACAATTTAATGCTCGAAACTATATATTTTGTAGGCATAATAAATAACATTTAAATAAAAGAAAATTAGCCAAGCAATAAAATGTGTTTTTAAATCCCTAGAATATGTTGGTTGGAGAATCAAAGACAGGAAGGATATGGCAACATTTCCATATTCATTTATAAATTGTTATGACCTTAGATTGTTACTCAAAGAGAAAGTAAAGGGATTTATTTGTTTCAACTTATCCATAATGTTTGAAAATGAGCTTCTATGCTAAATAAACTTGTATTTAAAGGATAGGAGTTTGAAGTTTGGATGTAGACATTAAAACACAAATATAACAGTTTATAATATTTATTCATTCATTTACACAAATAGAAAGTTTTACAAATATAGCTCACACACAATGAAAATTATACTTGGAATATTTATTTACACAAATCAAAATTTTTACAAATATATATCTCACATCATGAAATGTATGCAAGGAATATTTATCTAAACAAATAAAAGTTTTTACAAATATATCTCACACCGTGAAAAGTATACTTGGAATATTTACACAAATCAATGAGTTTTTTTTAAAAGTATATCTCACAAATCGAAAAGTATACTTGAAATATTTATCTACACAAATAAAAGTCTTTTTACAAATATATCTAACACCGTGAAAAGTATACTTGGAATATTTACACAAATCAAAGTTTTTACAAATATATCTCATACTACAAAAAGTATACTTGGAATATTTATTTACAAATATATCTCATACCATGAAACGTATACTTGGGATATTTATTTACACAAATCAAAGTGTTTTTTTTTACAAGTATATCTCATACGATGAAAAGTATACGTGGAATATTTATTTACAAAAATATATATATATATATTATGGAAACAATAATCAATTTCTTGAGCTCGTAGCGGGAATAGTGGACTCGGTACTAATTTTATAAAGTCCGGTTTAAAAAGTATTTTAACATATATGTACAGATGGTTTCAAATTTGATTAGAATTTAAAATATATATACAAACAAATTTGACTAGAATTAAAATATATACAAACGACTAATTTTATTTGACTAGATATAACCAGGTAGATGGAGATTTATACTGGCGGATAAAAAAATATAAAAAAAGTATCCCGGCTGCATAAAATAAATAAAAAAAATATGCTTGTTTTCATGCAGAAAAAAATATGAAAACAAATTTCAAATCTTTGAAAAATAGTATGTCAGTGGAACTGTCTAGAGTGAAAGACTAAAAAAGATGATTATTCAGCCCGTCTAAATGATCACCTTTTAGTCGTGGCGAGCGCGTTTACAAGGACTCTGATACCCAAATGGCAACGTATTATAATCAACGGTTATCCGCCGTTTGGTGTACACAGGCCGGTAGACTTTATTCTGCGAAACGGTACATACAGTCGCAAGACCTTTTCTTACAATTTTGTGCGGTATCTGTATGTATCTTTCCGCGGCCTGTTCGGTGACCATCGCTTTCAAAACGTCAAAATTAACGTCGTTCCGGTTGCCATAGTTTATGGTGATACCGCGAACCTTGCATACCGTTTTTGTTTTGGCAGGGTCGCCACCAACACAAACTCAGTACGCGTAATTCTTGGGACCGCCAGATACAAAGGCGCTAATGTAGCTTCCCGGACCGTAATCTTGAAGTTCGTCAGTGAGGTCACCTAAAAAGTCTCCGGTCGGTGGACTCCAATCTTCGGGGCGTTCCGTGAATAGAACGCTATCTGTATCGTGATACAAAACGCGGTCCCCCAACTGTTCAAGGATGCCGTATAGGTGCAACCTAGCCATAGCAGTCGTGTAGCACGCCACCGCCACACTCGTGTTAGGGTTAGGGCGCAACGCGTCACGCGCATCCTTGTAATTGAGGAACATAACCTCATCATTTACATCAATGACGCTGTCCACGGTGATGTACGGATCCGTTAGGTACTTGTGAATGCCCTGATAGTCGTTGACAACGGCTACGTGTGGTAAATCGGGTCTTTGCCCAAACTTTCCCCATAGCGAATTTAAAAACAGTTTAGCCAGAGTGCGGAGACCAGGGTTTTTACAAACAGAGCCGAAATCGAGTTTTACCCCCTCCCTTTCCTCATAATTTTGAATGTAATCTAACTTCTCATCTTGTGAGGTACACCACTCTGGCCATCCGCTGGCTTCTTGTTTGATTTTCAAATAAGTATCAATGTAGCCGTGAAACAATCCGCCAGAACGTGTCTGACGGTCGTAAACAGATACATCGTCCTCCCACACTTCGTGTACGGCTTCAACGGTGTAGCCTTTCTCAACGGCTTTCCGGATCTCGTCAATCACCCAGACACCTGTCAACCAGCGATCTTTTTTGTCGTTGTGCTGACACGTGCCTTGGTTTTTCTCCTCCCCGCATTTCCTGCACAAGATGAAAATTAACTTGTCGTGCATCCGTGTAGGTAATACGGGCATGAATAAATCCCGTGGAGGCGTCACTGTAACTTTGGCTATGCTTCTTTCTTTATCTATAGCGGGACAATTTGGTTCCAAGTGAATTTTGGGGTGGCCAATGGGGTATTTTTTGTACTTGCAAACGTACGGATACAACGAACACACATCCAAGTACTTGATCTTCTCTCCACAAGAAAGGTCTGCTTCGTGGAAGAGTTTGATACAATTTGTACGCCCGCCAAAGAATGCGTCCCTGGGACTGAGGGGCTCCTTGGTATACACCTCGTGCCGGAGTACAAATTGTTTCAAGTCCTTGTCTGTGCGTTTCATCGCATTAAACGTACACTCCCACATCTCTACGACCGTGTAGCCGGCATTCTTAAACTTTTCAACACAAGCCATGGTCGCTTCATAGCGCGTCTCCATGGTCTCGTAGGGGCTGTTTTTGATAGGGGTGGTCCTGCCCGGATAACAGAGAGGGCACCCGTGCCAATAACAGCCCCAAAACTGAAAGACGGTGGTGGTATCTCCAGCTTTAACAACGCCGTCTACACGTCGCCCTAACACATATTCCTCACGGCCGTTACCCGCATGAAGAATAGAGACACCGCGTTGATGGGCCTCCCAGCAGAGCCATTGTACAGCTATGTTCGACTGTTGGTCCGCGCACCGGTAGCTGCCGTTAGGGACAATACCGATAGTATTCTCCTTAAGATGACTATGGCGGTAAACCAACATGGCCGCTCCAGCGATAGTACACGCCTCTCTGAAAGGATCCACCTTTGCTTTTTCAATAAGCATATCTCTAAACTTTAGGCAGGCCTTCCGTAGGATCTCAACGTCTTTCACGCAATACAGTTCCAACTCACGGTTAAAATCAAAGACATAATTTTCTTTGACCAACGCGTCATACCACTTCTCAAAGTGCTCCTTTCCCTCGACTGACATCTCCCCGATGCCGTAATCCTCCTTTGGCGGCAAGGGACCCCTATACCCCGCATTTTCTTTTTTATTGAAAAAATGGGGGAAATGTCCCTTGGCCAAAGACTCGTCCAGGCCGAATGTCTTGGGCATCTTGGACAACGAAATGGGGAGAAAGTTCAGCGAGTCAATAAAGTTGAGCGGGCCGTAACGCATGGACATGATTTTCCCACCGTTCATTATAAGTTCTGGAGTCCATTTTTTTACCTCCATCATATATTTTAAAATAAAATTCCCATCATATCCTTTTGAATTTTGAGCAAGGAGGGTGATATCCTTAAATTTTGAAGCTTTAATTTGTTCTATAAATCCGAAAAATTGGGCCATTGTGGTATCACCCCCGAATATGCGAGTCCTATCGCCCCCGCAATCGGTGCAATGATTGTCATCTGCATCTATATGAAGGCAGGCCTTGCAACATGTCTGCACGACACATAGGTTAGGTTCGTGCAAGTACGTGTTTACCGCACCTTTAAGAAGAGTTTCTTGTCTGCATTCAAAATCATAGAATACAAACATGAAATTACTCTTTTCCAGTAACGGCTTGGTTGGGGCTTGCTTCATATAACAGAAATGCCCAAAAGGACGATATGAATCACATACTCTACAAAAAAGTCTCATAACACCTGTGTGAATAATTTGATCTTTCCAAACTGAAAAATTGCCCACATACCTCGCAAACCTTTTTGACGTCACAGACCGACCTGTGACCTCTGCAAAAACCGGGACGTTTATGGTTATCAAAACATGTCTGGTTTGTGAACAAACGCCCGCAATCTTTACAGACCACAGATTGACCTCCATTGCAGACCGCTTTAGCGTAGCACTTTTTTCACGCGGACTCGCACTTGTGCGCGTTCTTTGTGTTGAACGGCACGCGGCACTCGCGGCAAAAGTACCCGCACTTAAAGGCGGCTGTCAAGGATGTTATGACGTCAAAATGGTTTTGCTTATCGTCGTGAAAATACAAATCAAGGTTGCCCTTAAAGGAATGTCCGGCGGGAGCAGGCCCCTCATATAGGACTTGTCTCCCTCGACGTTCCCTGAACACTGTGATTTTTATTCGGAGAGTTATGTTTGAAATTGTTTCAGCTCAGTCAATCCACCACTTTTCAAAAGATCCACACGGGCATTATGGCATAGTTCCTCTGCTTTGAGTTTTTGAATAAGACGACCCCCTTTGATCTGTTTAACGGTGTTCACGTCCATGCAACCTGGTTCTCTTTTATTATCAGTTACAGCCTTGGCAACAACTAATGCACGGGCAAGACAAAGTGTGTCACCATTTTGAATAGTAATTATTCCTTGGTTTTTACGGCTATATGTGCTAGCGGGAGAGAGTTTATCACATTTATGATTACCCCTCCCGCGAGGCTCCTTAAAATGGCAGAGTTTAACGTACAATGGTGCTGTACTCAAAAACAAACTATTACTCTGCAACACGCGACTTACGTTATCAAGCACGGCTCGAGCGTCTAACTGATCTGCTCGTCTAAAAGAGACGTACACAGGGTTCAACGTCGAGTCCGTGCTATTTAAAAGTAAGCCGACATGGTCTTCGTTACTGACACCATGGTCCTGCAACCGGTTGAGCAAATTAGTAATTTGTTCTTCAAGCCAACTTAATGCGTCACGATCGCTTGCTGGAGCACCAAGATGTACTGTAACTTCTCTACCAATTGCTTAATTCTCTCTTCGACGATACGAAGAGGGAGGCCTTGGTTCAAAGCTCCACCTACCTGGTTTACCGGGCCACTAATTCCCGTCTGGGGTGCCGATGATGGCCCTGCTAGCACCGCCACGGGTTGCGGGGACCCCGTCTGCCGCGCCGCAGCTTGGGTTCGAACACCTTCTCCCGGGCCCGGAGGCGGTGCTCCCGCGGCTGGGTGAAGGGGTGTCATGGCCGGTGGCTGCGAGAGGACGGCACTGCCATTTTCGTTCTCAAGTTGAACTATAACACACAAAGTAAGCACTTTAACAATAATTGTTCTAAACATACGCGTCTTTAAAACGATGCCACAATTTCAGACTGCTTTTGGTATTTATAACACAGCAACATTCTTAAAGTGTGTATGTGTGTGTGTGTGTGTGTGTGTGTGTGTAATAAATACACTTCCAACATGTACAAAATTCATCACCCTCCGGCATGTGAAAAGTTGAACACACATTTTCAGCTATGCTAGGAAATCGAACCCTGGACCTCCCTAGCTCATTAGGGTTTTAATACACGGCTATAGCAATGATATAATTTCCCTGGTTAACTATTATGGCTGCATATATTTTTATATCTGTATACAAGCACTACATGTACAAAATACAGTTTAGTTTCACTATGCCTGTGGGGAATCGAACCCCGGTAATATCGGGAAATACATGTATTCACTCAAGCCAATTAAGTTTACGTTTGGTGGAAATAATTTTGTTTTGATTTATAACCGTTACTTTTTTGTCTAAAGTGTGCCGCTGTATGATAATTTAACAACCAGACGTGTAGGTAAATGAACCCTGGACCAGTAATTTACGCACTATCGCGTCCCCCTAAGTTGCTGGTTGAATATTTGATCTAGCAACTTGTAAACATGAATTTAATAAGTATCTAAAGCGACAATTATAATTTCCAGTCTATGAATATCTGTACGGGAAATGAACAGGGGACCATTTAAATCCCTTACTGGAACATGTACAAAATACCAACCACGGGTGTTATTTATCGCTATGAAAGGCTAAACCATCATTTATCTGCTTTCAGTGTCAGACTTGTTGATGGCTCTGGTTACGACACCCCCTCAACCCTTCTATCTATAGCTGTCACCGTAAGAAACCCCTCGCTAATGACAGAGGGGCGGAGGGACTGCTGTGTTCTGTCTCTCTCTCGCTCTTTCAAAAAATATTATTGCTCTGGCTTAAACTGACTTCTAACTCTATCTACAAGAGAGCGAGAGCACTCATACATGAAATGCTGTGGTCAGGCCTGCGCGCGATATCTAGCGGATAGATAATAAAACACCTACTCACTGACCGAATTAATTTTTCTATCAGTAGAAATAATTTTAATAGACAATTTTTTTCCAGCCTAAGGCTAAGGTCACTTTATACGCATTACTTAAAGACTAAGACATCCCGCCCAATGCCTGTTAATTTATCAGGCAGACACGACGGTCGCATGGTTTAAGGTGTCACTAGATGACCGATGACAGAGTGATCAACGTTTGATTTTTTCACTCCTAGCAAATGGGGGTACACATTCTACCTGGTCAACCTCTCAAAATGGTGGGTGTGCAGGAAGTACGACCGTTCTAACAGACAATAGCTGTGCTAAAGATATCGAGGTTTGAGTCCAGGTGTGAGTGCCATCTAAATTTATATACTTGCATCTATGGTCGCATGTTATAAGGCGCCACTAGACGGCCGGTGATTGACGTTTGAAGCAAATGCGGGGATACATTCTACCTGGTTGACCTGCAAAATGTTGGGGTGCAGGAAGTACGGCCGCTATAGCAGACATTAGCAGTGCTAAAGATATCGCGGTTTGAGTCCCGGTGTGCACGCCGTCTAAATGTCAGGCACATCTAATTCCAGCTGATGGGAACTGTAAACTGTAGGTATTTCTTCCCCATGGCTGATACCTACATCCGCGCATGTCTAGATCAGCGTGATCGACGTTTGATTTTTTCACTCCAAGCAAATGCAGGTACACATTCTACCTGGGCATCCCCCGCAAATGGTAGGGTGCAGGAAGTACGACAGTTCTAACAGACATTAGCTGTGCTATAGATATCGATGTTCGAATCCCGGTGTGAGCGCCATCTAAATTTGTATACTTGCATCTATGGTCGCGTGTTCTAAGGCGTCACTAGACGGCCGGTGATTGACGTTTGAAGCAAATGCGGGTACACATTCTAACTGGTCGACAGGCAAAATGGTGGGGGGTTGCAGGAAGTACTGCAGTTCTAACATACATTAGCAGTGCTAAAGATATCGCGGTTTGAGTCCCAGTGAGCACGCCGTCTAAATGTCAGGCACATCTAATTCCAGCTGAGGGAAATTGAATCCCTGCCGTGTAAAGTGTAGATATTTCTTCCCCCATGACTGATACCTACATCCGCGCATGTCGACAGACGATATCATACAACCAATTTTAGTAGACTTTAGCGGTGGGAGATGGAGGCCACTAACTGAGCATTCCAAGGCCCTAGCTGTGTCAATGCTTGTCGGAGAAAACCCATTACCACATAGGGGTAGAGGATTACGACATCGTGATCTATTCTTGTCTCGACTTGTCTTGTCAACCCGTCAAACTGGCACTGGGTTGCGACACCGGGCAAACCCATTACCAAATAAGGGCTTGCGACACTGGAAAAACCCCATTACCACATAGGGGGTTGCCTTGAGGGTGGGGGGAGTGAGGGGGAAAAATGAAAGGGGGTCTTACGGCCGTGATACGCTGTCAGTTTCTCAGCGGCCACACTCTTCGCTAAGCGGCCGTCGGGAAAAGGTTCCTGCTCCGTGTTCCTTCTCATGCCACGGGAGGAGCGCCTGACGCCGCGGGCTGCATGTTCCCCCAAATAAGATGCTCCTCACTCTACACCACGCAACCGTAGCGAGAGGTTCACGCAGAGCCGTATGCTCACCATCCATATAAATAAACAATACTCCAACATCCTTCCCCCTACCCCATATATGAAAATTTAATTAACAATCATTAATAATTAAGAAAAAAAAGGCCCACACAAGTACCAACATGTTCAAGGTGCGGAGGGGTTGTAGGTGATGGGGGTTGTAGGGGAGGGGGTTATAAGGGAGGGGTTGTAGGGGAGGGGATTATAGGGGAGGGGTTGTAGGGGAGGAAATTTCGTAATCAACTGGTGGAGATTTTGTAATCAGAGTGGATGGTTGGGGAGGGGAGGCGGGGAATGAGGGGGTATTTATAGCAACCAATCAGAGGCCAGAGCTATTTATATCGACCTATCCTCGAAGTGGGCTAGGTGGTCCTACCAGCTACTGATGTTCAAGAGCTGTTTAAGGCGTTGGTCTCTCCTCCTCACCGCAGATGAAGTAAAGTCTATGACTATGAGTACTTTATCTAGTAATCTTTGATAGGGTCTTCGTTAACTATGTCCATAAGACATAAGTGTGAATGTCTAAGTGTGTGACTTATTTATCTATGTCCATATGACTTAGTTTAGTATGTAAGAGTTTCTAACTGGTTTTTATATGTCCATAAGACATAGTCTTAAATACCTGAACAATAACCAGACGCCTTATACTCTATGGTCATGTTGGGGCTAGTTTAAATATGTGTATCCAATATTGGTGGAAATCAGGTTATCTATAGCTTTACCCCATGACCTGGTTGGGTCTTTGACTGATACCAGTTTCTAATCTTACTATTGTTGTACCTTTCTACGGCGTTCAACTCGTGGGTATGCTATTAGAGCAGAGTAGTGGTCCGCGGGGTATTGTTTATTTTGTCCGGCCCTGATTTTAATTTGATTAAGAGAGAGAGTTATTTATTTTGATGTGTGCATAAGTAGACGTATTTGATTCTACCTGCTGCTGAAGATCCGATGATAGTGAACCAAGTTGTGATGATGAACTTGAAGAACCACACGACTTTATTTGATATTCACTTCACACACACACACACACACACATCATTATGTCAGAGAAAGATGGGTTATTATTATTAAAATAAGTTGTACCGAATGGTAGTGACGAGAATTGTGAGCCACGAGGGGTGACGCATGTCCACCTTTTAGAGAAACACTTTGCGGACTGAAGAGAAAACGCGCGTAAAAGAACAAGATAGCAAAATGTACCACCCTTACAAAAATAAATTACTGAAAAAGGGTGGTAGACAGAAAAATGTGATAGTTATATAAATTAATAATGAATTAATATAAGAAATATTTAATAAAGTAAACAATAATGAAATGTATAATAAAATAATAAAATATAAAGAAATAAATATTAAACAGGTCCCCTTCAGGCACCGCTTGAATTAGTTAATGTTTAATGGTTTTCTGGTGTTGTAGTTTGTGTTCAGACTTATGTTGAAATATATATATGCTATTGAATGACCTGGCAGTACTTATGAAGAATATACTGGCCATAGTATATTTACAGCCTAGTTTCCTGGTAGCTCGCCATTAACTATATGTAAACTGTTACACCGTCTCCGTGTCCTTCTACTTAACGACCAAATTAAATAAAAGGGAGAAGGTGAATCTAACATAAGGGAAATTATATGCAGTATTAAAATATCACAATAAGACGGTTTATTCATTATAAACATAGATAAAGCAAAGTACAGTGGTCTCATTATATCATTCTGAATAATGCTGAAAATAATAACGTGAAGCGCAGTATATAAACTTCCCATGTTTATATTTATTAAAGGGAGTCTTTAAGAGACACAAAAATTATGTTGATTTTTTAACATCAACAGTGAAGTTAATTACGTTAACAAAAAATGAAACAAACATTAAATATTAGCGCCTGATGGGCTCCTCAAACAGTTACAAGATTACAAGACGAGAATTACAAAACATAACGTGAGAGTTTGACTACCAGACACAAGTCAAAATCTCCCGGGACTATCTAACTCTTAGACAAAGCTAAAGATTGAGATTTAGAATAAATTTAAAAAAAAAAATAACGAGCGTGATTTTACTTCTACAGTCGCGAGAAATAGTACAATACAATAATCCACGCATTTCAACATATTACATTTAATTTCCTCAAGACAAAATTACCAATGGTGGATTTCAAACCAAACTAACCAACTGGTTACCGCGCCCAAGTGGCGACACATAAGTTATATTTAAGCGACTGAGATGAAAAAGAGAGAAGTTACATATTAAGTAAAAATAAAATGATTCTAACACAAAAATATTACAAGTCGAATATGAATAGAGTCTATGATTTGTAAACGACATAGTTACGTTCCAATTAATATATAAATGTTTATCCGATCATTGTCCAGGTTCATAACAACGATCCGTCCTCGTTCGTAGATTTTAGATAGTCATCTTTGGTAGACAATTCCAGCCTGTTATATAGTGAGTTTTGTCGCACGGAAAAAGGGGAGGTAATTCTAACACGCAGTGTCTAGCTGCCATCGGGCAAGTAGGCCCCTTGTAGAGTTGTTCCATCGGAAAATTAGAACAAGTCGGTGATCATTCGATGTTCTTTTTGGGGTAGTTTTCTGACAGCCATCAGAGGGCGGTCGGATAGGTATCTTCCATCGTAGTCCATGTTGCCACGCCTCAGTTTCAATCTGACCAGACGGAGAGTGACCACGTGTTGACTGTATACCTTCGCCAGCTAGTCCCATTCTCCACATTGGCTGCACGGTGTAGTTCAGCTTTGGTGGTGGCTAGTGATAGAAGATTTCATAGGTAAGTTCATGAGCAATTCTAAGTGTATTTTACAGAGGATTGTACTGTACGAAATATACTGTGCCGTATTAACCTACAGGGACTACAACAGAGAAAAGTACTATTGTAGGGATTCTATTTGCGTCGGAACTATTGGAGCGGGTGGTACTTGAAAGTTACGTAGTTACGTATCAACATTATAAGGGGGTGGATCCAATTGTAACTAACTGTAAGTTAACGTTACAAAACCTATAGTTCCTAATCTAGGAACTTAACCTTTGTATCTCGTAGCTCAGTATGGAGTTAACTCATCCTAGCTAGCTCATTTAACTACCAACGTTGTAACTCTTTAAGCTAGGACATTCGAGAATTAGGTATTATTAACTATTATCCTTTTAGATGTCCGTAAACTTAAAGTCTAGTAGCCGCAAGGCTGGAATGGTGTTATGTATTGTTGATTAACCTTAAATTAATAATTGCTTCCAATTAAAATGGCCGTTGTGTTGAGGCAGACGCACCTTCGAAGTAGAATGTGTTTTAGTTCTACTTTAACGAGCTACACCCTTTCATAGTTCAAACACAGCCATACTTGTGTTGATTGCAGGTGTATCCAAGGTGTTTCACTCCTAACGTCCCTATTGGGATAACAATGTCTAAAGTTACTGGGGATGTAATTGTTTAGTCTTGTTTTAATTTAAATAAACAGATTTGTTAAACTTGTATATCTCTCTCTTATGTTTGTTCCTTCCCTTCCTTGTTTGTAAATATCATTGTGAATGTTTTCGTCACTTCTTCTATCAGATTGGAGAAGCCACGATAAAATAAATAAATAAATTAATAAGATTGATATATTCTTATTAAAAATACTTTATATTTCGTTGTGTACAATTCTATTAAATGTGTAGACTTCTCTGTTTGAATCAATAGTTTACGTTACCAAAATATAAAGAATTTTCCTAAAGAAAAATATAATGATTAAATGACTTGAACTAATTTAGCTACAATAAAGTTGAATTTAAATTTTGTAATTTAATTTTCTTTTGAGATTCAAATACTGCAACTTTTGAATATGCCTGTTGAAGGAAATATTTCCTTATTAAATTAGTTAATTGTAAATAAGATAAAAAAATTCTCTAATCTCAATCGACTAATATGTATTATGTGTGAACGCCATTTTGTAACTTTAATATATTTTTCCAATTATTTTCCCAAAATTAGCTAGGAGTTAAAAAAAATTAAATGCAGTATATTACTTATATTTTACATCTAAAAGTTAACATAAGCTCTTACCATCCGATAGTTTCAATATATAGATCATTCTTCATCTAAGAAACCAATTATTTAAGCTCTGACATTTTAATTAAAATCTTCACCTTTTTATTTCCCACGGATTCGCTCGCATTTAATTTGGGAAAAATACTTTTTTTTCAGTGAATCATCTATACTACCAAAAAACCCCATTTAAGACACGTATGAGGAAAGGGGAATGTTTTATTTATTTGATGACGCCACACATACGGGACTACCTGTAATAAAAAACCAAGATTAATAGTTTAAATTTATAGATTCCTTGGTATTAATAATGTATCTCTTAAGGGGAGGCATTGTTTCAATAAACACCAAACGAATTAGTTTAAATTTACTATACAAGAAACTAAATTAATAAGAATAATTCACACGCAAAGCCATATAATAAATCGAAAGCTACCTAATTTTAAGGCGCAGATGCAAGTACGCTAATTGTGGCTCAACTGTATATTTACCGTGCTAGCACACCAAACAAAATGGTGCTGTTTGCTTGGTATCACATAGTAAGTACTGTAAGAAAACTAGTCGCAGCGCTAACGCATCCCTCACATCTGAAAACTTTAAATGCTAGTAAAGAAAGAAACATACTCTAGAGAAGTGCTTTGTGCACACACTAATCTTCTCAAGAAAACATGAAATTACCCCCTTCCAATCACCCCTTCACCCACAAAGTGTCAAATCAAGTGCTATTCTCTGTTCCCGTGCCAAGCAGCCGTGACATATGTATTGTCACTCACTGATGAGATAGCGTGATGGCATTTATCTTACTTACCCTGTTCTCAGAAAAATAGGGAGTGCAACAGAAAAAGTCATGTCTCGACCCGATGAGTAGCCTACCTTTTGAGTTTACTGGCAACAAACAAACAAACAAATATATATATATAATTATTAAAAAAGATAGATTATTTGGTCTGCCTATCCTTTAAGCCTATACTACCCAGAAAATGTGTAAGTTCCTCAAAAAATCAAGCGAATAGAGACACACCTTGGGTTTTACTATAGCCTAAATATAAAAAGTGAGCGAATGAGTTTCCTACGTCATTGTACAATAATGATATAAATTCCAACCACCTTTCTCCTCAAAGAGGATAGAATCACGCACGGCTTAGCTCATATTGTTTAGAGATGAAGAGTTCATCGCAATCGACTGCCTTTCCTAGCTTTGCCCGATGAGGCGACAAATCAAATTTACAGAGTCAACACCAGCCGCACCCTGAGGCTTCAAACTGAACCGAGTAATTACTTTGACGTCTTAGTACCTCTAGTGCGACGTTTTGAGCTCTGAAATTGTTGGAGCTTACTTTAAAAATGCTAGTATATGCACACAACAGAGATATATTGGGAACTAACAAGGCAAGGATATTCACACAACTTATATAGTGTGAACTAACAAGGCAAGGACATACACAGAGTTTAAATAGTGTGAACTAACATGTAAAGGACTGTCACGCTATGTCTGTCTGTCTGTACGTGGTTGCACTGTGTTCTTTTCATGTTCCGTTGAATGTTTGGACCGTGAGTGGCGTGAGTCTGCCAGTAGAGTTGAATGTTTGGACCGCGAGTGGCGTGAGTCTGCCAGTGGAGTTGAATGTTTGGACCGTGAGTGGCGTGAGTCTGCCAGTAGAGTTGAATGTTTGGACCGTGAGTGTCGTGAGTCTGCCAGTAGAGTTGAATGTTTGGACCGTGAGTGGCGTGAGTCTGCCAGTAGAGTTGAATGTTTGAACCGTGAGTGGCGTGAGTCTGCCAGTAGAGTTCTTGATGCTTGACAGTTGCGAGTACTGTGCAAGTGAAGTGCTGGACGAGTGCAGGAAACAATATACCAACTTATATGGGAGACAGTATACCAACTTAGATGGAAGACAGTATACCAACTTAGATGGAAGACAGTATACCAACTTAGATGGGAGACATTATACCAACGTAGATGGAATACAGTACACCAACCTAGATGGGAGACAGTACACCAACTTATATAGAAGATAGTATACCAACTTAGATGGAAGATAGTATACCAACTTAGATGGAAGACAGTATACCAACTTAGATAGAATATAGTATACCAACTTATATGGAAGATAGTATAGCAACTTAGATGGAAGATAGTATACCAACTTAGATGGAATACAGTACACCAACTTAGATGGGCGATAGTACACCAACTTAGATGGGAGATAGTATACCAACTTAGATGGGAGATAGTATACCAACTTAGATGGAAGATAGTATACCAAATTAGATGGAAGATTGTGTACCAACTTATATGGAAGATAGTATAGCAACTTAGATGGAAGATAGTATACCAACTTAGATGGAAGACAGTACACCAACTTAGATGGGCGATAGTACACCAGTTTAGATTTGAGATAGTATACCAACCTAGATGGAAGATAGTATACCAACTTAGATGGAAGATAGTATACCAACTTATATGGAAGATAGTATACCAACTTATATGGAAGATAGTATACCAACTTATATGGAAGATAGTATACCAACTTAGATGGGAGATAGTATACCAACTTATATGGAAGATAGTATACCAACTTATATGGAAGACAGTATACCAACTAAGATGGAAGACAGTATACCAACTAAGATGGAAGATAGTATACCAACTAAGATGGAAGACAGTATACCAACTTAGATGGGAGACAGTGAAGGACTTGTGCTTTCTTACTTCTGGGGGAATTTTCTCCTTACAGTTTGTACAATGACAAATCCCATAGGAACGGGTTTGGTGAGGGATGAGGTTGAGTCGGTAGAACAGAAATCGTCGTCTGACTGGATGGAGGGGAGCGGAAGAGGAACGAGGGTCGATTCCCAGAGAGAGGGGTTTGGGGTCTTTTAATCACCAGATGTGGAGTTTTTCGGGTATCTGCGGTGGATATACTTTTATAATCTGCATTTGCATATGGAGGTTTAGAGAGGAAGGAGGGGTTGTAATTGGCAGGTTGTGGTAACTGTATCGTGTAGCATGGGGTTGGCAACGTTCGGGAGACGGTGACAGGGCAGCGGGGCGTGAATAAGGGGTATCAAAGGTTCTTGAAAGAGGCGTATTGCATTGCGTGGAGCTTTCTTCCCTGGCCACCCTTGCTGCGGTGATAGTTGGTCTGAACGGGTTCAGGTTGACCCATGTAGATGGTTGTGCCATAGTTCAGCCTCGGAGTCAAAGTCTTGCCATTATAATAAAATCGAGAACTGCTTGGTTTTCCTCTTGAATTCTTGAATGATCATCTCGGACATGATAAGGGGGTGTATAAACAAATGTGTAAAAGCAGTTGAATGTCCTTTTGAGAAACGTTGCTCCAACGAAGACACTTAAGTGTCAAGTAAGGTATTACTAAGGATGTCTTCCAATACTCCAATGGGCTGGATGTTGAAGGGTTGGAGCAATGTAGGAGTGCCAATCAGCACCCAAACAAGACATTACTCCCAGCCTCCATCCAACTTTCACTAAAGAATAAGAGTAGGAAATGAGAGCTATATATGGTATAAACTAGCGAGTAAGATTGACCAGCTATTTTTGTATCTTGTTTCAATCTGTAAGCTACCAGTGTCTGATTCTCTAGCCAAAAGGATATGACTGCATAATTGAATTCAAATATTACCTTAAAGGGACATGATGAAACAAAGCAAACACTTTGGTCCAAGTATACACTACTGTGTATCATTTTATAAACATAGCATAAGATATTATACTTTTGTGATTTAAATTAAAATGCACATTTTGGTAGGTATTGTAAAGTAAAATTGTGAAATTTAAGTTTTTTTTTGGCCCACCCTAACTAGCATCTCAAACCTTTACACATCCCTGAAGTTATATATGTTTAATAGTTAATATACATCTATACTCGTATGTATTTTAAACAAGTACAAATTAAATAGCATGATACGATTAGTGATATGGTTTGCCACATAGTATAATACTTCAGCCATATTTTAATAAAAAATATACATTCCTTCCATCAAGGTTATAATATAAAATTAATATAAAATTGTATTATTAAATGATTAATATATTATATAACTAATATTAATATTTTTAATATATTTGTTTATCATGCTAGTTGTTTTTGTATAGATAATGGAAAATGTTTACAAATATTTCTTCAAATTAAAGTTATAACTTAGATCTATAAAATGATACAACTGTATTTAGAATATAAAATGTATTTATTCAAACTAGTCCTATAGGCTATTTGTATTGCAATTATTATAATTAATGTTTTAAACATAAACATAGCAGCTTAATTTGTTAAATGTATATTCTGTCACAATTTAATAAATTTAGTTGATTATTTTCTTTCTGTCATTAAATTGTGAATTATTTGTTTACACCAATTAATCATTTATTACTATCGTTGGTGAACATTTTGACATAGAAAACTTGTCCAGTCAGTTTTGGAGGTGATGGGTAGTTTAGGGTTAGAATCCTGGCCAAGAATAGGGGTAGCTATGGAAGTTTTTTTCTAAATATTTCGTCAATTAGCAATGTTAGAAAACATTGTAAATATGTACGGGCTATAAATAATTTAAAGTGGTTGTTAATAATGATTTACTCTTCATTTCCCTGCATATTTCCTGTACTACTTATATTACTATTCACGCATTATTTTCAATCCTAGTCTTTAGTATTGAATTTACGGCGTGGTTTATCAAACATGATGATCTCTTGACCAAAACTGCAATTGAAAATGTTCTCTCAAATGCCTGTTGTGGTATACACAATACTGGTTAGCTCACAGCAAACTTAATTCTAATAATGATAAGTTTATTACTACTCATGACGCGGAAAAAATGTTTCACAGCGTTTTATGGATTGGAGGATGTGTACATACATTCAAATATATATCAATTATACCACGAGTTCATATCTCTCATGTTATTGTAATATTATTCGTGTGTCCTGGTCTGCTAGTCTCTAAGCTGCCTGGTCTGCTAGACTCTAAGCTGACTCACCAGCCCAGTAGTTCTGCCAATATGATGAGAGGAACTTACTAGTTCGTATAAAGTTGGCAGCGCCATTTCTTTTGAAGGATTAAAGCTCAAAATATGCCCAAAAGAGGTTGACACAGTCTTAAATCCTGGCTTGTGTTGGTGGTAGATAAAATAAATTCAGCTCAATTTTGGCAAATTCATCAGACTTTTATATTAACATCCCAAGAGATTTGGAATTATTTTTTTCTATTTTTGTTAAATATGAGATCTTTATAAAATGGAATATTACAACAACTAAACGTGTTTGAATTTTATGTTGTATGTTACACCTTAGTCAGCTCAAATAGTATTTATTCATTTTTCTGGGAAACTGGAACATCTATATTTCTACATCTTATATGTATCGAATAGAAACTGAACAAAGCTATTAATGTTCATAAACTAATATAAATACTAGCTTAATTGAATACTGATGTAAATTTTAAAAGCTAGCTCACCTATACATGAAGTGATAGCTTCAAAAACAAGGGTTTTTCAAATCTCTAACCATATAAACTTCCTACGAATATTGTTCGGTGTTTAGGAGGGAAAAGGGGGTGGATTGGGGGGGGGATGAAAACGAAAAGCTGTGAGAAAATAGCAAGGATAAAACAATACTGATTACAATATAAAACAAAAATTGTTTTAATAAGCTCTCTGACGACTTCATTATTTGTACATTCCCTTGGAAATTAAGATCTGTGCTTATAATTATTATAATTGATTGAGAAGAAAGATAAACAAGGATAAGAAACAAAGTTACTAGAATTAATTATACAGTGTTTTCACCCGTCCATGTTTTCCACAACTATACATACAGTTTAATAATAGGAGTGCAGAATTCATTGGATGAATAGTGGGAAACTATCAAGGAAAATTCCCCATGCCAGGATTTGAACCATGAACCAGAAGACAAGATAGGATGAGCTTTACGTCTAGTCCATGCGTCCACCAAAGCGAGTGTATTTCAGTTTACAATTTTTGTCGTACATTACCACAGTAAAATAAATATAATCTCGTTGTGTGTCACTCCACAATTCATGTGGTCGTGTGTGTGTGTGTGTGTGTTGGTACCTGAATAAGCCCCCACCATGTGTGAGAGCACACCATGCATGTGAAAGAGTGATTCACTCGTCCTGAAAGTGAAAGCATATGTGTATGACATAGTAGGCGGCAATTCATGTGACGATGTTGGTTGCTAGACACACCGGGCTCGACACATCAAAATAACCTCCACTCCACTCCACTTCACTTCCATTACAGGCCGGGAGGGGGTCACCAAACTGGGATTATATTTCATCCCCCTCACGCTGTCCGGCCATACATTCATATTCATGAATCAAAGAATATACATCTCCTCAATGGGGGCTTCTAGAATGTTGTTTTGCGAGAAGAAGAGAAGAATGGAGGAGGGGTGGAATGGAAACTACTGGCTCATTGGAGATATAACAGTATTTATATAATCGTTTTAAAACAAACTTGCTCCTAATTGTTACTTTTATTATGTGGAGGTTAACGGCGAAGACCCAGGAAGAATAACAACAACAATAATATGAAACATACCCTTTTCACATACTAATTCATGTTCGATGGTAACATTCAGAAAAGGTTTATCAAATAAATTAAATATACAAGAATTTATATGACAATTACTTTACGACAAATTTTGAGTAAATATTTGTTTTGAATGACTAACTCTACATCTGAGACAAAAAGACCAACACGACTAGGGCTAGTCACAAAGACCTAAATGATTATGGCTGGTTCACACTGAGCGCTAAGCTAAGCTACGCCTTGCTACGCACCGCTATGTTTTTCCCGATTGCTGGCCGGGCAATTTTTCCATCTCCCATCGACCCTTCTTACGTTGCGCATGCGCATAACGCAGCCTGGGCTACACGTTGACCAGACTCAGTGCTGGATTGTTGAAAGTAATTAAATAAGTGTTGAAGTTTTGTTTTCGGTTTGTTTCACGTGTATTTAAGTAATATTCTATTTAGGTTTTATACTTTATAAATGTTTTTATATTACAATGGAACCGTTAAGTGAACAAGTAAAACCTCCACCTCCAATATTTTCTTCCTCTTCCAAAACAGCTGCTAATAGCAGCTGCTCCTATTCCTCAGTAATATCATCTGAACTCAAACAGGACATTTGGGAGAATACCATAACTTAACTTTACTGGAACAGACCAGAAAGAAACCACAGTAAATTCAGGAG
The DNA here is from genome assembly GCA_033556935.1 of Timema podura. NCBI lineage: Eukaryota > Metazoa > Arthropoda > Insecta > Phasmatodea > Timematidae > Timema > Timema podura. The sequence goes on along the minus strand of JAVRXN010000006.1, from coordinate 39,706,935 downwards.
AGGATAGAAGAACTGTAGCTTAGATTGACGTAGCTTAGCAATGCGTGTGAAACCAAATGACAAAACCTTAGCACAGAATAGCATAGCATAGCATAGCTCATTGTTCTATGTAATCTGGCCTCCATTCAACAACAGATAGAACTCTAACTTGAATCTCGAAACCAACTACTGTGGCTATACAATTTAATCAAAGTCAAAACAAAATTTTTTTTAAGCAGTTTAACTTTTACTGAAAATAAGTTAATTTAACTGTAATTCTTAAAATTGTAAAATGTAAAAATGGAGAATATTTAAAATTAAACAGCCATCTATTTCGATTAAGACCTCAAGTTCGATTAAAAACTAGAAAAAGAGAATTCTCCTATTTCCAATGCATTAATTTTGGTTTAAATACAATCGTTTTTGGTATTTTTCCACTGATAAATTGATGCTTCCATTAAATATTATTCAGGTAAATTGTATGCATAACTGATGTATTAAATAATTGAATTAATTTTTGGCATAGTTGGTAATCCTAAAAGTGTAAAATAGATGTGTGCTAATTAGGCGGTAAACATCAACACATCTTATTTTCAAAACAAATTGCTGAAATAAGAATTGAAAATGATAATTTGTTTGCTACTTATTAGTGTGACATTTATTTATCACTGTGTTTTATTACCCGCTCGGATTATGTACTAATTACGCTAATGGTTTTAGGGATTAGGTAGGCTATATTTATAGGAAGTGTACTGGCAATTGCGTGGAGGGAGAGTGGTAAACAGTTTGAAAAAATCAGCCTTAGTATACCTGACCGAGATTCAAACCTCGATCTCCCCGTCATTGGCAGTCTAGTCTATTGCGAGGGAAGCGCGTTAGACCACGTGGCCACTAGAGCAGGTTTGACTTTTGTTGATAGAAGGGTCTCATTCTTAAAAAAAAACTAATTTTATAATTTTTCTTGTTTTATATTTGATTACACACACCGAATCATGAAAACTAATAATGTTGAAAGAGAGGAATTAAGCTGCGCTTCTGTTACAAGTAAGTGATTATTCATAATACCACGTGACTGGATTCCAAACAGAGCCCAACTAGATTATTCAGACAGCTCAGAGGGGAGCTGGGAGCCTAGTCGACATCAACCTGATCGATTATTATCATTATTATCACCGCGTCTTACTACCCATTTGGGTTATACGCACTTACACTAATGTGTAATGGTAGGATGATTGTGAGATGAAATGGAGGACCTACAATTTAATCCGGTGTAGGCCAGGCATTCCAAATTGTGATTAATACACGTCTTGTCAGAGGTGAAGGAAGGGTTTGGCAATCAGATGAAAACAATATATGATGAAATAAAGTAAATTGTAATATTGTTACAAGCAGGGCCGGTCTAAGGCAAAGGTTTTGTGTGTGAAAAACTCACAATTTGTGCCCCCTCCCCCTCTTGAAAAAAACTGTGGAGAATACTATATATGGCCATTTTAAATATAGACCCTAAATATAAATATTTTAGTGGCGAAATTTTTTTTAATAATTAAAAAAAACTCTATATTTATAATAGTCAGACGATGATGTCATTGTGTTTTCATTCTCAACATGTTTTAGTTTTTCCTTTTTTTTTTATTGCAAAAGTTTTGTTAGCTCTTTTTATTTTCTTCTATAAAGTGAGATATAAATTATACTACACTTCCAAGAACTAAACAAATCTGGATTTTCATAAAGATTATGTTAGGGAATAAAAAGACAAGTCAAATGCAATACTTGATTTCATTTCCTATTTAGTTTCTAAGTACATGAATCATGATAGAACTTTCTACTACTCATAAAATGTAATTTATTTTACAAAACGTTATCAGGTATATTATAAATATTACCTTTCCTAGATTTTACAGAAGCAAAAATGTTAATTAAATTGTTATAGTCCAATGAGGATGATATCTCATTTTCAATCAATAATATTGATAAATTGTTCAACCTTTCTTCAAATTAGTGCATTCAATGGAGTTTTATCGTCTAAAAAAAAAAAACAGATCTTGTTACAAGTTTAAAAATAAAATTAATGTAAAATCATCATACCAATATAAAATTGCATATTTTATTTGGCATTTATAAAATTTCTTGATTTTTTAAAATGTAAATACCCCACATTGATTTCATTAGGTTAATATAAAGTAAAATAAGTGTATTTTAATTTAATTTAATATTTAAAAAAAAGTTAAAATTAGATTTTTACATTTTAAATTGAGATTTCCAAATTTATTTTCAATTTGAATCTAAAATAATATTTTTATGTAGATTTTATATTGATAGAAAGCCTTACTTATAATATTTTGCAATATAGATAGCTTGTATATGTCTTTAAAAATATTTTTGAAAAAAGTTCAAATTTAAATTAATAATGTGATAAATTTAAAATAAAAGTTTTTGAAAATATGTCACTTTATCTTTAGATGACATGAGGTCTTTGATGGAAATCAATTCTACACATAACACTTTCCACTCCATCTGACAAAAATTCTTCTAGGGCTTTGCATTTTGAAAGAAGTTCTTCTCGTTTTGGTAATCCATCTAGATTAAAAAGAAATTCAACTTTACAAGTGTTTGTCTTCAGTTGCGCAAACCTTTCTCTTACAGCATTTTGAACAGTATCAACTAATGGCAGAAAAACTCAATTCTTATAATCTCTTGTGGATTAATTGGGGCTTCATCATCAGTCTCATAAACAAACATATTCTTTTTCCTTCCTTCTGACTCTTGGAGTTTTAAAATTGCCTTCAACCTCCAACTCATCAGCCGACTCTTTTGCTTTAACTAAGCTGGAAACAAATCCATTCACTATAAAATCTTTTAGAAGCTCGCTGATAGATTCCAGCATGGTCACAGCTTGTGGAAAGTTGATATGCTCGGAATGCAAGGTCTTACTTGCAATATTCACTTGAAAAAGAATGTCATACCATGAAATCAAAGACACAAAGAAACCAAAATCTTCAATTGCATCAGCCAAATGACCAGCCTCACATCTAATGTCATCTTCAAACGATGCGTCACTATGCAAATCCCAAAGGGCTTGTCGAACTTGCACTATTTGGTATCTCACTGCTTTAAGTGACTCAATCCGTGCTTACCAACGTGTTACACAAATCCTTTCAAAGTTAGGGGAGGTCCAATCCCTGAAAACGTAGAAGAGTTTGATAAGTTTTGCAAGAAATTGCTCCAACGATTTGTTGATGAACTAAACAGTACATAAATCCTTTGTATAGTTCCAAAAAGAATAACAGTAGGAACTGATTACTCTGCGGCGTCACTTAGTACCAAATTCAAACTGTGGCAGCCGCAAGGAACAAATACGGCTTTGTTATTTTTATTTAAAATTTGTTTTTGTAGTCCACAGTGTTTTACCTTCATGTTAGCCCCATTTTCATAATCCTAACCCCTACAGTTCAGGATGTCAAAACCATATTCCTCTAGTTTTCCTAAAATAGTATCTTCCAGACTTTTGCTTGTACTTTCTGAAATCTCGATAAAAATCTAGAAAGCTCTCACATATTTCCACTTTCCCCCATGATTTTTCGAGTATGTATCGTATTACAATATATAATTGTTCTTTCCTACTCAAATCAGGAGTACAGTCAAGAATCAATGTAAAATATTTAACCTCTTTGATTCTTTTTAAGATTTCCTCCCTTACTTTATCTCCCATTAGATTTAACAGCTCATTTTGAATGTTCTTTCCCAAATAATTTACACATCTGAGATTCTCTTTCCCCAGAATTCTGGCGATATATTCCTTCAGAACAGGATCGAATTTTGTAATCAACTCTATGAGCCCGAGAAAATTTTCATTGTTTTTGCTGAAGAGGGTTTCGTGATTTCCTCGAAAAGCCATGTTGTGTTGGGCAAGGAACTGGATGTCTCGTGAGGACATTTTTCCGTCGCTCTTTTTCCTGAGCAATTAATATTTGATTTTCGTCATCAATTGCCTTGCCAGTGTTAAACCTCCTTTTTGCTTCAACTCATTTTGCGTAGCACTTTAAGTGATTAGAGGACGTCTCATGTTGGGAAAGAGTTTTTCCGATGTGCCTTCAATCAGTTTCCATTTTCATCAGATAATCTAGTGCTGGTATTTTCCGTGTTAAATACCTTGCAGCAAAAAACAGTTTACACTTCCCTTAGACTGGGAATAACCATCATCTTATGATTGCCTTCATTAAATAATTACAAATTAGTTTAGCGCTTAATTTAGTTTCTTGTAACGTTTTTGCTTTCCGTTTTCTATTTTCGGCCTCCAGAAAGTTTGGAGAAACATTTTACTAACTCTTTAAAAAATAGATTAAATATAATTAAAAAACAGAAACCACAAAAGAAAAAAACGTAATAGTAACAGAAATACAGAATACGATACTTCTCAGAGTATAGTATCTACTAAAAGGGTTTGCATAAAATTAATAAATGAAAACTTAAGCAAAATTTAAAATTTCACAGAACACCATATAAACTAAAAATAATAAGTAGCGAATTGCAACACGCCGAACTATAAATAAGGCGAGTAATAAACTGTCAATAAATCACTCTCACGGAGGTTAGGTGACTGACTGAGAATAAAAACAAACATTGCACCTACCCCCGTCCCCCGCTGGCCAAGACAAGTTCGGCCTGAGCCTGACTCATCGTAGATCGTACAGTCTCGACCCGGCAACAAGTATAGTCCCGTCACCAATGTAGTTGACAAGGTACCTCACACCGAACAACCTTCAAAATATATTTACTTTGTTAGTGTACTCTAATGCACTAATACGAAATAAAAAAAAGTACTCTGTTTGCCATGGATGTAAATATTAATTTAAGAAATAAGCATTCTTCTTACAAATCACTTTCTTTAATTACACTTATAGTTTCCCAGATAAAAACAAGAAATATTTATTTCTGGTTCATTTTGGCGGCTCTATGAATTGTTTGTGTGAGGATGCACACGTAGCACACGCCTTGGACCGGCCCTGTTGTGAGGGTTTCAAACACGTTATAAATAATATTTTCTGTCAATATGGACAAAAACATTGTTTGGTCATCATTTTACTGGAAGTGATATTATATGTAGAGTATTTAGCATGAGTTTTAAAGGAATTGTTTTCATCTAGTTCTACACACAAACATCACTCAACATTTATATGAAGTAAAATACAAATAAATTTTACCTCAAATAAAGGCCTAATATGGTGAGGTGTGTGAAGCTATAATATTGTAATTGAAACAATACTATGTTGTGACATCTTCATTACAAAGCTATATACAACTATATATACACTATATATAATATATAATACATGTATTATATAAATATAAATAAGGATTTAAGTCACAACTTAAATATAATTTATTAAATAAATTTTATCAAAAATTATTATTAATGTACAAGACAATCTAATAAGGTAAATTATAGCACTAGTGCATGATGCAACTATTATGATCTATATTAATAAAATTAAAAGTTATTTAGACTATTATGTACATTGCGCGATATCTACCACAGGCAGAGGTCTGAAATTTTAAAATTAGTAGCCCCTGTGCACAAACATGTCCACCTTGAAACAGGAATTTTAAATTTGTGATAAGCTTATTTTTGATGTATTAAAATCTGGCTTGGTTGCTATATAATTAGGAAATATGGCGTGGATAATCCAGGCAACAGCACGTACTTCTGTTAGTCATCATAATAATCCTCAACTTTCTCCAGCCTATGGCCGGGTCAGTTTAGTAAAATGCCTCCATCTTCCTCTGAGGAGTACTAACAGGGTTGTTATACGCAATACATGGAGCCTACCTACTGGGTGCCGCTTAGCCTCTCCTTCTCAATCCTGATCTCACCACCAAGGGGAGTACCTCGGTATCCGAGTAAACTGGTGGAGGTTGGGTTGAACCCCAGCGGAAACCAGGACAGGTGCAGACAAGAGACAGGAGACTGGTCAGGACAAAAACCAGGACAGGTGCAGACGAGAGGCAGGAGACTGGTCAGGACAAAAACCAGGACAGGTGAAGACGAGAGGCAGGAGAATTGTCAGGACAAAAACCAGGACAGGTGAAGACGAGAGGCAGGAGAATTGTCAGGACAAAAACCAGGACAGGTGCAGATGAGAGACAGGAGACTTGTCAGGACAAAAACCAGGACAGGTGAAGACGAGAGGCAGGAGAATTGTCAGGACAAAAACCAGGACAGGTGCAGATGAGAGACAGGAGACTTGTCAAGACAAAAACCAGGACAGGTGCAGACAAGAGGCAGGAGACTGGTCAGGACAAAAACCAGGACAGGTGCAGACAAGACGCAGGAGACTGGTCAGGACAAAAACCAGGACAGGTGCAGACAAGAGGCAGGAGACTGGTCAGGACAAAGCCAACAATCTTGGAACAGGGTCTGGCCAGTTGGCTCTCAGCTTGGTGGACTGGGAGTGAGAGGGTTGATAGACTGGTCAACAAGCTTAGAATAGGGTCTGGCCAGTTGGGTCCCAGCATGGTGGACTGGGAGTGAGAGTGTTTATAGACTGGTCAAAAAGCTTGGAACAGGGTCTGGCCAGTTGGCTCCCAGCTGGATGGACTGGGAGTGAGAGTGTTTATAGACTGGTCAACAAGCTTGGAAATGGGTCTGGCCAGTTGGAGTGAGAGCGTTGATAGACTGGTCACAAGCTTGGAACAGGGTCTGGCCAGTTGGAGTGAGAGGGTTGATAGACTGGTCAACAAGCTTGGAACAGGGTCTGGCCAGTTGGAGTGAGAGGGTTGATAGAATGGTCAACAAGCTTGGAACAGGGTCTGGCCAGTTGGAGTGAGAGTGTTGATAGACTGGTCAACAAGCTTGGAACAGGGTCTGGCCTATTGGAGTGAGAGTGTTGGTAATGATGAGCTGAGTCATCACCAGCACCCGTAGACTCAGTTAGGGGAAGCTACCACCGGAGAAGGTCTGCCGAGGAACTATAAGCGACAGCCCCGCTACTTAGATGTAGTCCACGACAGGCTTAGTAAGCCAGTGGCCGAAACAAACCAAAGTACTCAAGAAAAATACTTATGTTAGTATTAAAAGTATATTAGTTTTTAAATAAATGTTTAGATACATTTATGTATACAATTGTATTGAAATTATAACCCTAGCTTTTGTAAGTCCCTTGCTCCTTAAGATGGGATGGTAGGAATAGTGAATCCAGAACGGTATTTTTGTAGTTTTTATAATAAATTTTTTTATTTCAAAAAAATAAGCCAAAATAGATCTATCCAGTGGTCACATAAAGTTTAATTTTCTCCACATTATAATATCAACATTTCTTGAATATTTTTCAATGTGTTCTATGTTCAAAGCTAACGTTTCAATTCATTTAAATGGTTTATCAACAAAATGCTAATATGTTCATGGCATACATTCAAAAACTGTTGAGATTAGCATGTGTAGAGAATTAAACTTAATACTTATAATGACGCAAAATTTTATTTTTCTTAGCGAAAAATATTGTTTGCTATGACAACTGTACACAAATTAACCTTTTCCTGCGTCCCTTTCTATCACACCTTGAGGTGTTTAAGATATCAGAGTAGTATACCTGTGCATAGAATTGATATAGAATATTGGTCATCAGGAACCTTAAAACAAATAGTATGTGTGTCAAGCTGAAGGTTTTTATTAACTGCATGGGTGCGGCTTACGTGAACACTTTGATATTATTGATTTAATTTCTAGTAAAATTAGTTTCTTCAATCATGGGGAACATTGATGAAATATATATGTCAGCATTAGTAAAAAGAAGGACATATGGAATTGTTGATTGTTCAAAAATGTGGATTGTCCAAAGGGGATATTTTTCGTTGACATTTACGATAAAATTATTTTATTATTTACTGGCTGAAAGTGTTAAAAATATTTAATCAAAATAGATATATTCTATGCACACGTATTTAATTAAATAGAACTATTAACTTTCAAACCCTGCCTCGCTGGCCGCATGGTCTATCGCGCTATTCTTGGAGTATAATAGACATTCAATGACTGGAAATCAAGATTTGAATATAGGTCTGATATACAGTGGTTTTCACAAATAGTTCTCCACTCTCTCTACACACAAGAGCGGGTACTCTTCCCCTAAATATAACCGTCCTAATCCCTAAGACCATAAACGTACAATTGGAATGGGTAGTAGGACGTGGTGCTAGAAAAGAACTTTCTTAATCGGCTATTTTATAATAATTCTAATAAACTCATATGAATCTTTATTTGAGTTTTTTAGAAATAATAAAAAAATAATAGTAATAGTAATAATTCCAGGGAGAAAACTAGCTCAAGTTGTTAATACAGCGGGGAACTGACTTCGCAACGAGGAGATATTTTCTGTCTTTAATTTTAGAAACGGTGAAAGTAAGAACAGTGAGAATCTTAAAAAAACACAGTAACATCGAAATTTTTAGTTAAACATTTCCAAGATGATCCCCATTTATGTAATGTCAGTGAAGAATGCATACAACCCCTTCTTAAGAGGGTGTTTAGATCGATCGTAGAGTGGTGTATTATTTTCAGGGTATTAGACCTGGAGTTGACGTATACTTGGACAAAACTCTTGGGTGTAAAAGGGTGGGAGTTTGATGAGTCCTAACACACCTCCCCCGAAAGTTGACAGAGCCTGTCCCCATTATATGAGTATAAACACTTTAATATACCTTGGTGTAGTTTTTTATCATTATCTACTATTCAATCGATAATACGATATCAATAAATCATTATTTTAATATTCACTAGCGATATTCATTCATTAAAACATTTGTAGCACTAGCATGGTCAACATTCCGAATAACAGATTATTTGTGATATATATAGATAGTATCGGAGAGCTAGATAACTTTTCTTTGAGCAATTGTGGCTTATACAAGGGGGCAAATACTTTTATTACAAGCTGTAAGTTTAAATTTTAGAAACGCACATTACTCCCTCACCCCTTACCCCTATATATATATATATATATATATATATATCATAAATTTATTTTTTACGTCAACTTACTATGGCTCCGTCCCCCCCCCCCCCCTTATAAATATGAGCACTGCACGGCATTGGCAAAACTTATTGTTATCATAAATAACACCAGGTTCGGTGGCTGCGTGGTCTAACGCGCTACTCTCGCAGTAGACTAGACTGCCGATTACTGGGAGATCGGGGGTTCGAATCTCTGTCGGGTGTACTGAGGGTGGTTTTTCCAAAAGGGTCTTCCACTCTTCCTTCTTGGGGTAGTTAGTACATAAGCGTATAGCCTGAACGGGTAGTAAGACGCGGGGCTAAGAAAACCAAACTTAAATAAATATTTCCTAAACTTTGTTCACGCAGCGTAAAATCCAAGACCATTGTTTTATTTTAGGAGTTGAACCGAGATTGAAAGGTTTTTCTAGCGATATGCCCCCCTCCCTTTCTCCATTAGACCAGACACGAATGGAGCTTCTCTCGAAATTCCAATTTAACTAGAGCAGCCCTGACTCTTATTTTTGTCTTTTGGGTTTCCCTCTCTCCCTCTCGCCACACACACTCATATATCTGCTCCCTCCCTCCCTCCCTCTTGCCACGCGCACACTCATATATCTGCGCACATTTCCTCTTCTTTCTTATTACATCACAATGTCCACGAACATGTAATAAATTACGCACAACTGGACTCTCTCGAAAATAATGAAGACTTCCTGTTCAGAGCTTCCGTTCAAAATTCGGTCCTGAAGCTGGAGCCAGATTCTTAGAAAGAAAGTCTTCATGCCCGCCGGATTACTTCCGGTTATCCATCAAAAGGTACGTTTCAATGGGGAATAATAAAGAATCTGTTTCCTTAAAAAATATTTCCACGATCTAAATGTTGCATCTGAAGTTCTCTTTGGGAAAAGAAAAAGATATTGTGTGGGAAATGTTAAAGGCCCGTTTTTAAACCGAGCTAGTCCTGTCTGGATTAAGATTTACAAAATAAGGATCCCGTCATATTCTTAAAAATACTAGTTTTAACATTATTGATTACAAATATTGATACACTTTGTGATATTTAAATATAACTAGAGCTGTTTGTCAATTTTTTATGAATTATTACGTGATGTGATGAAGTGACTCACTCTGCTAATTCGGGACTCTCGACGGCTGAGTGTGATGTAATGAAGTGACTCACTCTGCTAATTCGGGACCCCCTCGACGTTGAGGGGTGATGTAATGAAGTGACTCACTCTGCTAATTTCGGGATCTCACGGCTGAGTGTGATGTAATGAAGTGACTCACTCTGCTAATTTGGGAATCTAGACGGCTGAGTGTGATGTAATGAAGTGACTCACTCTGCTAATTTGGGAATCTAGACGGCTGGTGTGATGTAAATGAAGTGACTCACCTGCTATTTGGAATCTAGACGCTGAGTGGATGTAATGAAGTGCTCACTCTGAATCGGACTTGACAGTGGTTGATGTAATGAAGTGACTCACTCTGCTAATTCGGGAATCTCGACAGCTGAGTGTGATGTAATGAAGTGACTCACTCTGCTAATTCGGGAATCTCGACGGCTGAGTGTGATGTAATGAAGTGACTCACTCTGCTAATTCGGGAATCTCGACAGCTGATTGTGATGTAATGAAGTGACTCACTCTGCTAATTCGGGAATCTCGACGGCTGAGTGTGATGTAATGAAGTGACTCACTCTGCTAATTCGGGACTCTCGACAGCTGAGTGTGATGTAATGAAGTGACTCACTCTGCTAATTCGGGAATCTCGACGGCTGAGTGTGATGTAATGAAGTGACTCACTCTGCTAATTCGGGAATCTCGACAGCTGAGTGTGATGTAATGAAGTGACTCACTCTGCTAATTCGGGAATCTCGACAGCTGAGTGTGATGTAATGAAGTGACTCACTCTGCTAATTCGGGACTCTCGACAGCTGAGTGTGATGTAATGAAGTGACTCACTCTGCTAATTCGGGAATCTCGACAGCTGAGTGTGATGTAATGAAGTGACTCACTCTGCTAATTCGGGAATCTCGACAGCTGAATGTGATGTAATTCCAACAACACAAAATATAAATGATGTAAAGAATCAATTTAATAAAAAAATATTTATTTTAAATTGCAGTGAAATGCCTCATATAATACTTACATTAAATAAGAGAACCCGTATATAAATTCCACTTGGTTCAAACTGGCAGTAGCTATAAGACAAATTTACCGTTCTATTCCACTCGAAGAGTAATGGAAAAGTAAATAATCAAAGTTGGCTCACTTTTATCTTTTATCAGCCTTCTTTTGTTGTCTTGATCTCCAAAAACTGTTCTTTAAGCTGGGTGGTGACTGGTTTACTTTAGGGAAATGAATGCTTCTGTAACGATGTTACAAGCGAGAAGAAACACAACGATATAAACCCTCAGTAAAATGGGCCTTACTCACCTCCCAGCTGACTGAACGCGGCTGGCTCGATCACTTACGTCACGACACACTCTCCCGAAAAGACCAGCCAGGCCGGATTCAACGCCCCAATTGTGAATATTGGCACGCCCACAATGAACATGAACACTATGTTGATTTAAGTGGTTTCCGGTTCGGCGAATAGAACGTTATCAGCGCACTCTATAGTTCCCAGTGTTACCCTTTTTTTCCACCCTGAGCGTTGCTCACCTCCTTTCTTTTGTTTTCTTCTCCTGCCGTTTTCCCCCTCTCTGAGAGAATTATTGATGTTTGTTATTGCTATATAATGACCTGTAAGCTTCGATTCCACACTGACTATACCACTGGCATTTAAAAAGTGAGGGCGCCTGCTTGAGTCTCTTCTGGGGATTATTATTCAAAATTATTCAAAATTATTGTTTGAGTAACATAATGGGAGGGTTGTTCTTCAAAATTATTGTTTGGATTTAACTTCTAGGAAATTTACTTGCATTATTGTTTTGGGGATTTTCCGTGGTGTGTCCACGACTTTGTTTAAAGTTAGTTGTTATGATAGTAATTGAGACCTATTATGTTTGTCAGTGCGCTCTTGCCGCTATTTATGTACTTTAATATACTTTGTCAATTTTCTATAATCAGTAAACTTTGGCTACACCGACTGGGTAGTTTCAAATGATGGGAATGGTCAAATTAGATAATTGTAATATTTTAATTTTGAATAGCGCTTTTAATGGACATGGTCCAATCATATATTTAAATGTTAGGTTTAGGTATTCTTCAAGCTGTGTTTACTTCATTCATGGTTAAAAATAATAGTTACTAAATGTTGAGCCGAAATATTTTAAAGAAATTTTACTGGCTTTAATAATGAGGATTGTCAAATTATATTATAATGAGGTGTCAAGTTTCAATTTTGTTGAGTGAGGGGCATAACCCACTTAGATCTATATGGTCTTTGAGTATCTTTGAATGGCTTTGCTGGCCAATTTGTATATAATTAGTTTGAGCAATAATCTCTTCCAGGAATTTATTACGTTACATTAGACTATGTTTATAAATCTCCGTCATTCTGGTAATTGTTGTGCGAGAGCATTGTTACATTGTTAGAGCGAGGTTGGAATTATACCTTTCAAAAAAAAACTTTGTTTGGCCATGTTTAACATGTTAATAGTTCTGTCTTTTGTTCGATGGCTCAAGCTAGGTTATTGTATATTTTGAAGGGCGGCCTTCTGCCGTGTATATGAGAACATTTTATCAGGGTTTAGTATTATGGGTTCTCCACCCGTGTGTAGGATAAAAGTATATTGATATACGGTTAATGGGACTTTGGATGAGTTCACTTGTATATAATACTGCACTGGAACTTTGGATGAGTTCACTTGTATATAATACTGCACTGCCTTTATCAATTTTGATCTGTACAAATAATAAATAAATAAACACTGTCTTCTCTTGTGACCCCTGGACTATTATTATCAGCATGCTTCCTTCATTTGCAAGGGCGTCACACTTCTTCCGAACTCGATGGAAATGTACAATATTGAGGTAAATGAGTATTTGTTCACCGTTGCTATTAGTTGATGTGGTCAGTTGCAGTCTTCTGTGTGGCTTAGAGACAAAATTCGACTCATGTTCCATCACAAAATATATATTTAAATAAATACATTAAGTGTTTATTTAAACTAACTAGGGTGAAGAACATTATATTATTATAGAGACTGTTGTTACTATTATTATTGCATGTAGGCTTAAAATAATTATATCAGCACATAGGCTACAATTAGCTAAGCTTTAGGACAAAATCACAGCAAAGTATTTTTGTCGATAATTCTTAATTTATCGACTGGAATACCCGATTTCATTAACAGTAAGTTAAGTGGACGTACTGGGAATCAAATCAGATACCTTGAACTTAACATACAGTCCCGCCGGTGACTGAGCCTTATTTAAAAATAAGTAAAAACTAACTATCTGTAAATACAATCAGAAGGTGTATCAATATTATAAAACCCCTATTTTAAACACATTGTTTCAACATTCATCACCTTCCCCCATGTTCCTCCTCATGTTCCTGTTCCTCCACGTCTTATCCTGACAGTTCATCCTCACATAATGTTGATCTAATGCCAGCAGGACAACTGATCCATACTGGATAAGGTCTATGTTCAATGCTCCCATATCATGAATGTCAATATGAATATCCTGGATGATGAACACTAATAACTGCGAACAATATATATTTATATATACATGTACAGTATATAGTTGTCTTATTAATAGGTTACTCTTATTAATTATCATGAGTAGAACATTTTAATACGACTACGGTGTTTGCACGGTTTGGTTATGGATTATTTTTAGAATAAGTAATCTTGAAATATACTGCTATATTTTAATATTATAAATTTTATTTTGTTTTTCTTTGTTTTGGTTATTAATTTTGTTTCTGATATTTTAGTTGAAATAAACAGAAATAACACAGAACTTTTAGTTCAATCAACTATACATTTCTAAGTAGGCCTAAGAGCTCATTTTTATTTGTATTTTTCGAAAGATTGTATGAGTACTTAGGTATGGTTAGGTTATAGATTTTGTGGTGGAGTGGTATGCTCAAGATTATCAACGCAGATCGTGTCAAGCCAGAAACTAAAAAGGTTAGCCACCACTGATTGGGCTAGTTCGCTTAGTATGACGTGCACCTCGTAAAACTATTCGTTTGAGCTACCTGCTTCTTTACTCGACAGTGTTGCCAACCCTGCTACCCTACAAATCAGTACCAATAACCTCAAAAATTCAGTAGATATCAGTATATGTATTTAAAAGTGGTGAAACATTATTAATTATTTTATTGAACGTAGGTAATAATACTCACCTATGTTATTCCTCCTCCCTTTAACTAGTTTTTCCTTCTTTACTGTTGACCTCTGTGGTCTTGGGGTAGTGTGCTCACCTCAGGGTCCGATGTTTATAGGTTCAAACCCAGACGGAGTCGACGAATCTTTCTTAAGCGATAAAAATCCATAGCACATCTTCATTCGGAGCGGAAGTAAAGCTGTCGGTCCCATGTCGATTGTGGCATTTAAAAGAACCCTGTGGGTATGTGAAAATACTGTTCCTGGAAAACTTGGTAGGTCCTTTTGCTCTCGCTCATAGAAATTATCGTGTGCTGATATAATCAGTAGGTTCAGAAAGTACACGTAAAATACTGTACCTAAAAAAAATCTATGTCTGTGATCAGCGCGTCATGCTTTGAGTGTCCAGAATTACGTGTTACACTAGCTAAAGAAAATAAGCTGTTACAAATTGTGTGTTTTAAAGTGAGTGGCTATCTTCAGACTAGTGTAGTAGCGCCTTCCTGTCTATTCCCTGTGACAGCCCACTTCTTGGGAGAGGGGTAAGTTTACAGTTACTATAGTACAAGGTTTTTTGAAAGTTGTCAAGATACAACACTGCGTAGAAGTTTTTCCCTCCCACTCAGACCACCCCCTCAACAATCCATCCCATCATTTCAAAGAGCCAATGAGTGAAGTTGACAGCATACGAAGATTTAAGTAGATTTGTTGATTTTTATTTGAATTAATCAGTAGATCAGTAGAAAAGTTAAAAACCAGTAGGGTTGGCCACACTGTTACACGAATGGGCATTTACCGAATAATAGAGAAGATAGTGTTGAGAGGATCTTACTGGAGCCAAGAAGAACTTGAGACTCTTTCTCCTGGTCTCCAGGTGTCCAGACAAGACATAACTGACATCTTTGTTCCTGTGACTGGTTTATTGACTGTGTTATTGTAGCCTGAGAGAGGGCTCTTGAGAATCTGGACACCATCCATTGAGCTATCATCTAGTTCGTAATAAGCCTCAATTTAAAAATATATATTTTCAGCAGCGTGTTATACAGCCTATTCGGATTATATGTGTATTTATTACTGAGCTAATATACTATGAAATATGAGGGATGTTGATTTGATAGGAATTGTACACACATTTGCGTGGAGGGAGAGGGGAAAACCACCTTACAATATTTATAAGCCATATTAATCTTTAATCTAATGTGAAATTAAATTTCTATTTATTGTTTAATTCACTAACTAAAAAAAATAGCTCTAATTATTTCTAAATGTAATATATGTGGTGAATTAAATTTAGGAATAGGGTGTATAAGGTTTACTTTATAGAAATCTTTAAAATTAATTTAGAGGTGTTTTTATTACATTAATTTAATTAAATTAATGATTGATTAGTTTATAAATGGTAAATTAAATTTAGGTGTAAATTATGAAGAACTTACCTTATATTAATAAAAATATAATTGAAAGGTTATTTACTGATAATCTATTTGTTGACATTTTCTTGCAGACTATAATATACTTTAAAATAAGAAATTATGCACAGTCACTATTATAATTTATTATTGAATTTCAGCGCTTCAGTTCCTAACTTTAAAACCTAGAAGTAGATGGGATGGCCACCTACAACAGACGCTGATTGGCTTAGAGCTGGTCACGTGACCACGCCCCCTCGCTCTCTGATTGGCTGTTGGCTTTATCCCTCCTCTCTTCCCCCTACTGCCCCTCCTGCCATTGACCCCCTTTCCAGACATGTTGGTTCTTGTTCCAGACATGTTTTTTCTTGGTCCTAACCTGTAGGGGGCCCTTTCCAGACTTGTTTTTTTTAATTTGTGCTCATTAGTTATTTATGTATGCTCATTGTTTATTAATGTGTGCTCAATATATTTTTTATTTGTGCTCATTGGTTATTTATTCATTGGTTTTTTAATGCCTGGGTAGGATGAGGACTGGGCGTTGGAGTTTATTTATTGGCATGAGGTCCACGGCGTCAAGCGCTCCTCCCGTGGCATGAGGAGGAACACGGAGCAGGAACCTTTCTCCGACGGCCGCTTGGCGAAGAGTGTGGTCGTCACGCAGCTTGGACCCCCAGAGACTCCCCCTTTCACTTTCCCCTCACTCCCCCTTCCTTCAAGGCAACCCCCTATGTGGTAATGGGTTTTCCAGTGTCGCAAGCCCTTATTTGGTAATGGGTTTGCCCGGTGTCGCAACCCAGCGCCAGTTTGATGGGTTGACAAGACAAGTCGAGACAAGAATAGATCACGATGTCGTAATCCCCACCCCTATGTGGTAATGGGTTTTCTCCGACAACTAGAGAGCATTGACACAGCTCGGGCCTTGGAATGCTCAGTTAGTGGCCTCCATCCCCCATCGCTAAAGTCTACTTAAATTGGTTGTATGATATCGTCCGTCGACATGCGCGGATGTAGGTATCAGCCATGGGGAAGAAATATCTACACTTTACACGGCAGGGATTCAATTTCCCTCAGCTGGAATTAGATGAGCCTGACATTCAGACGGCGTGCACACTGGGATTCGAACCTCGATATCGTTAGCACTGCTAATGTATGTTAGAACTGCAGTACTTCCTGCACCCCCACCATATTGGTGGTGGAGGGAGGATGGAGCCGTTATTTGTAGAATCCATTTGAACTATAACACAAAAGCACGTGTCAAATTAAACACTTTAAATATAATTGTTCCAAACATACGCGTCTTTAAAATGAAACCAAAATTTCAGACTGCTTTTGGTATTTATAACACAGCAACATTTTTAAAGTGTGTGTGTGTGTGTGTGTGTGTGTGTGTGTAATAGATACAGTTGCAACATGCAAAAAATACAACCCCGCAGGCCTATGAAAAGTTAAATCAACATTTTCAGCTATGCTAGGGAATCGATCCCTGAATATCCCTAGTTCATCAGGGTTTTAATACACGTCTAAAGCAACAATATAATTTCCCTGGTTAATTATTAGGGCTGTATATATTTGAATACCATTAAAAATATCTGTATACAAACACTACATACGCTAGAACATAACAATATAATTTCTCTGGTTCATTATTTTTATGCCTGTATATATTTGAATACCTTTAAAAATATCTGTATACAAACACTACATACGCTAGAACATTACAATATAAATTCTCTGGTTCATTATTACTATGCCTGTATATATTTGAATACCGTTAAAAATATCTGTATACAAACACTACATACGCTAGAACATAACAATATAATTTCTCTGGTTCATTATTATTATGCCTGTATATATTTGAATACCGTTAAAAATATCTGTATACAAACACTACATACGCTAGAACATAACAATATAATTTCTCTGGTTCATTATTATAGCTGTATATATTGATTACCATTAAAAATATATGTATACAATCACTACATACGCTAGAACATAACAATATAATTTCTCTGGTTCATTATTATGCTTGTATATATTTGAATACCGTTAAAAAATATCGAACCCTGTGCCAATAGTGACTTAAACGAAAATTTCAGGCTAGTTTTGTTATTTATAACACAGCAACATTATTAAAGCGTGTGTGTAATAAATACATTTCCAACATGTACAAAATACACTCCCCCTCCGGCATGTGAAAAGTTGAACCCACATTTTCAGCTATGCTAGGAAATCGAACCCTGGACCTCCCTAGCTCATCAGGGTTTTAATACACGGCTATAGCAACAATATAATTTCCCTGGTTAACTATTATGGCTGTATATATTTTGATATCATTAAAAATATCTGTATACAAACACTACATACGCTAGAACATGCACAAAATACAGTTTAGTTTCACTATGCCTGGGGGGAATCGAACCCCGGTAATATCAGCGAATACATGTATTCACACAAGACAATTAAGTTTACGCTTGGTGGAAATAATTTTGTTTTAATTTATAACCGTTACCTTTTTTGACTAAAGCGCGCAGCTGTATGATAATTTATCAAACCAAACGTGTAGGTAAATGAACCCTGGACCAGTAATTTACACACTATCGCGTCCCCTAAGTTGATGGTTGAATATTTGATCCAACACCTTATAAACGTGAATTTAATAAGTGTCAAAAGTGACAATTATAATTTCCAGTCTATGAATATCTTTACGGGAAATGAACCGGGGACCATTTAAATCCCTTACTGGAACATGCACAAAATACCAACCACGCCTGTTATTTATCGCTATGAAAGGCTAAACCATCATTTATTTGCTTTCAACGTCAGAGTTGTGGGTCCTCATAAATACACCCCCCTCAACTCTTCTATCTATAGCTGTCACAATAATAAACCCATCGCTAATGACAGAGGGGGGAGGGACGTCTGCGTTCTGTCTCTCTCTCGCTCTTTAAAAAAAATATTATTGCTCTGGCTTTAACTGACTCCTAACGCTATCTACAAGAAAGCGAAAGCAATCATACAGGAAATGGGGCGGTCGTCATTAAGTAGACAGGCCTGCTCGCGATATCTACCGGATAGGTAATAAAACACAACAAACCTTACTCACTGACCGAATTAATTTTTCTATCGGTAGAAATAATTTTAATAAACAATTTTTTTTCATTGAATATTATAATTTTTTCCAGCCTAAAGCCCCGGTCACTTTGTTGTCCCTCACTGTTGAGTCAGCCCCTTGTCTATTTCCTCCGCACTTGCACAGGCCGCGCCAACCAACCTCTTTACTGCCTGGACCGCTCCACAGTCCATGTCTTCGAAGACGTCCGTGACGAGTGCACCTTTATACACAGCGCCAAAGAGAACTCTGCCTCTATTGGCTCGCGTGATGGGCACTATCCCTTCAAATTACATGCACCAATGGGAAGCCCCTGTTTCTCCCATTGGACAAGGCCAGGCAGCAGTGGAGGGTATTTAACACGGTGATTCCTTGGTCTCAATACCAGTCAGCCAGTCAGACTCGGTCAGTTAGCCTCGGCTAATCAGTGGTGAGCCAACCTTGGGGAACCACACTTATACGAAAGAGCGAATAAATCGTCGTTTGCAGCAAATGTCATCACTCTTCTCATTCCACCGCAATCCCCCTTTCCACTCCCACCGCGACTTTACGTTGCCGGGACTCTATCCTACCTCCCACCGCGACTTTACGTTGCCGGGACTCTAACCTACCTCCCACCGCGTCTTTACGTTGGCGGGACTCTACCCTACCTCCCACCGCGACTTTACGTTGCCGGGACTCTACCCTACCTCCCACCTCGACTTTACGTTGCCGGGACTCTATCCTACCTCCCACCGCGACTTTACGTTGCCGGGACTCTATCCTACCTCCCACCGCGACTTTACGTTGCCGGGACTATATCCTACCTCCCACCACGACTCACGTTGCTGGAACAAACTCGCCTACCTCTTTCCTACTCACGCGTGTCTGACCACGACGTCACCGCCGTCGGGACATCAACTACATCAACCAGTATCCCCCGAGCCGAAGGGATGGATAACAACTTTATACACATTATTTAAGTCTAAGACATCTACAAATCCCGCCCGCTGCCTGTTAATTTATCAGACCGACATTCTTAGCCGTGTAGGGAATCGTACCCGGGACCAGTAGTTTAGTATACAGACATGCTATCGAATGCACTAAGTTGACGGTTGAATTGGATCCAGTACATTGCAAACACTACAAAAAAAACGACAATTATAATTTTCTCTTGAATGTTTGTAATGACAAGAGATAATATTCTTTTTTGGTTAAAGTTGAAACGAGCAGCTGACAAAATGTACTAAATAACGGTGGTTTGGTGGTAGAAAGCGCGCAAATAACTCTTGAGTAATAAATTGTGTATTTATAACCTAGTGGCTATATAGTATTGTTACTTGTAGACGGTACTTACAAATCAGCAGGTCTATCGCATCCAAATCGCCATAGACGTCTGTAGGCGTCTGGCCGTTGATAGGGGGTGGTGTGATGACGACAGGGGGTGGGCTACGGATAACGGGGGGCTATGTGAGGACGCCGGAGACGTCCTGCATCACTGCAGGTGCTATGTTGTTCCTCAGCCCCTCATCCAGCCCATATGGGTCCCATAAGTCTGAAATTTAATAAACACATATTAATTACTATCGCGGGGAAAAAAATTACTGACAATTATAGAAAAACCCATAGGCCTATCGCCATCCGCAAGGCAAATGACGTCCTCGGTAAAAAGATTTAGAGCATCCGGGCTTCTCGGCTCTACCGACGCCATGGGGGCGTCTTCTTCTTCTTCTTGACGTTCTGTCAAAGGAACAGGTAACAATGTTCACCAAAGACGTAATAAAAAAATAAAAAACCATTAAAAAACTCTTAAAACTTACCCAAATTTATCCAATTTTCCAGCGCGTCGAAACTCATTTTTGATGTTTACCGCCCTCAATTATTAATCACAATGACCGAATGTAATGAGTTCAAGGTCTATTTATATTCGCTTCAATGGGGGGTGTGTGCCACATGAAAGGTGTCGCCTTCTCATTGGTCGAAAATAACATTTCCGCATCGGAGCCTACCCGGTCCGTGTAAGTACCGTTATATCGCATTTGCGTTAAAGCTTTCACAGAGGACGGAGGTCTTTCTCCAGCACTGTCTAGGGTGGACTCGAGGACCGTCAAGCATGCAAATGTTGGTTCACATCTCACCCCGTGACTGGAGGGGTAAGGGCATCGAGTCCCTGCAAGGTCGACAAACGCCAAAAGTCCCTGGTTCGAACCCCGTCGATGATATCTGGGCATAACACTTTTTTTCACTCTCGCAAATGTTGGGGTGCATTTTTCAATTTGCCTGAAGCATTGGACGGACGCGCACCTACATGATTAATTCTAGACAATAGCTTCAATAAGATATATATGTAGGTTGTTATATCTTGAAGTTTAGCTATAGTAATGGAAATGTGGTCGTGTTTTTTTTTCAGCCGCACAAATGCTGGTACACATCACGCTCTGTGACGTAAGGAGGTAGGAGGGGTTCAATCCCTGCAAGGTTGACAAACGCAAAAAGTCCCTGGTTCGAACCCCATCGAAGATATCTAGCCGGAGTAAACATTTCAACCATTTATAAGAAAATACTAAGTGATAGAACTGAATACATAACAGCTAGTATGTTTATGGCAGCGCTGTCTAGGGTGGATCCTAGGACCGTCGGTCATGCACATCTCGCCCCGTGACTGGAGTGGTGTAAGGGGTCCGAGTCCCTGCAAGGTCGACACATGTCAAAAGTCTCTGGTTCGAACCCCGTCGGGGATATCTAGCCGGAGTAAACATTTCAACCGGTTATAAGAAAATACTAGGTGAGATGATCTGAATACATAACAGCTAGTAGGGGGCTTTGAAACACTGTACTAGTTCCGTTTTTATCGAGAGATCGGTGCTTATCAGTCGGGGGGTCTGGTTCGAATCCCGTGGGCTGAATAATCTTTTTTAGACAGAAAACTTTTTCAAAGATTTTTGAGCTATTTTTTTTCTACATGAAAACACGCATATTTTTTATGCACCCGGAATACTCTTTATCCTCCTGGTTAATTCTAGTCAAATTGCAAGGTCGACAAACGCTATATTGTTACGTCAAAAGTCCCCGGTTCGACTCCCGTCAAAGATATCTAGCAGGAGTAAGAATAAATAATAGCTTTGACTGTTTTCACATTTCAACCCTCCGTAAATGAGGGTACATCACTAATTTTATTATTTTATCTCTCTCATTCAGGCGGTGTTAGAGGGTTCGATTGTCAGTGACGCGCTAACTTCTTGGATATTAGCAGGGGAGGTAGGGGGTATTAGATCCAGGTCGGCCGTGCCGCACAAATACAAGTATATATTTTATATCTCCCTCAAGCCTGATATTACTTATGTAGTTATATATTATCACGTCAAAATATATTTGCGAACATTAAATTCGATATTACTTATAAATTGATGTAAAAGTGATATCATTATTAGCGCCACGTCTTACTACCCGTTCGGTTATAAGCACTTACGCTAATGTAGGGTGATTGTGAGGACCTACAGTTTAACGCGGAATCCGAACCACGGTGGAGGCCCGACATTCCTCACATGAGAAAATTAAATATCTCGAGGAATAAAATGCCTGGTTTCACTTTATCTACCGTCACAATGCATCGACGGTCGCATGGCTTAAGGTGTCACTAGACGGCGGGGGATTGACGCTACCTCCTCGACCGGCAATATGGTGGGGGTGCAGGAAGTACTGCAGTTCTAACATACATTAGCAGTGCTAACGATATCGAGGTTCGAATCCCAGTGTGCACGCCGTCTGAATGTTAGGCTCATCTAATTCCAGCTGAGGGAAATTGAATCCCTGCCGTGTAAAGTGTAGATACTTCTTCCCCATGGCTGATACCTACATCCGCGCATGTCGACGGACGATATCATACAACCAATTTAAGTAGACTTTAGCGATGGGGGATGGAGGCCACTAACTGAGCATTCCAAGGCCCGAGCTGTGTCAATGCTCTCTAGTTGTCGGAGAAAACCCATTACCATATAGGGGTGGGGATTACGACATCGTGATCTATTCTTGTCTCGACTTGTCTTGTCAACCCATCAAACTGGCGCTGGGTTGCGACACCGGGCAAACCCATTACCAAATAAGGGCTTGCGACACTGGAAAACCCATTACCACATAGGTGGTTGCCTTGAAGGAAGGGGGAGTGAGGGGAAAGTGAAAGGGGGGAGTCTCTGGGGGTCCAAGCTGCGTGACGACCACACTCTTCGCCAAGCGGCCGTCGGAGAAAGGTTCCTGCTCCGTGTTCCTCCTCATGCCACGGGAGGAGCGCTTGACGCCGTGGACCTCATGCCAATAAATAAACTCCAACGCCCAGTCCTCATCCTACCCAGGCATTAAAAAACCGATGAATAAATAACCAATGAGCACAAATAAAAAATATATTGAGCACACATTAATAAACAATGAGCATACATAAATAACTAATGAGCACAAATTAAAAAAAACAAGTCTGGAAAGGGCCCCCTACAGGTTAGGAACAAGAAAAAACATGTCTGGAACAAGAACCAACATGTCTGGAAAGGGGGTCAATGGCAAGAGGGGCAGTAGGGGGAGGAAGGGAGGGGTAAAGCCAACAGCCAATCAGAGAGCGAGGGGGCGTGGTCACGTGACCAGCTCTAAGCCAATCAGCGTCTGTTGCAGGTGGCCATCCCATCTACTCCTAGATGACAGTCGGTATATCTGCGTTGTGCTATGACAGGTTCGGATGGCCGTATTGTTTCCGCATTTACATAATCCCCCGTATTATGAGGGGTTTGTATTCTCATTATTTAACATCAAGTGTCCATACTTTAGGAGATTGTCACATCATTTAACATCAAGTGTCTATACTTTAGGAGATTGTCATATTATTTAACACCAAGTGTCCATTCTTTAGGAGATTGTCACATTATTTAGAATCAATGCCGATCTTTGTACCATTTTGAAGCGTGTGTAATTCATAGAGTTGAAGTTTATGACATCCATCATTTGTTGAGTGTTGTGTCTGCTCGTAAACCTTCCCCTTGTCCACCCCTTGTTCACCCCCTCGTCCACCCCCTTGCTCACCCACTCTGTCTCCCCCTCGTTCCCCCCTCGTCCACCCCCTTGACCCTCCAAAGCACCAGAACTATCACCCAGGTCAACAAACACACACGACTATCCCGAGTGTCGTGATTGACAGGATTGATTGGACGACACCGACCTATCACACTGGACCACGTTTGTCCGATTAATGGTCGCTCAGAGGGTCGGGTGACACTCATATGGACACCTATTGGGGAGTGACACACACAGCAGTGAACACGTGGACCAAGCTATTACCTCGTCTCATGTTGGGGCTCAAATCCGGGCTACGTGTGCTCACAATAATAATATAAATTGTTAGCACCCTGTCTTACCACCCGTTCGGGTTATGTACTAATTGCGCTTATTGTTTAAAGGATTAGGAAGGCTATATTCAAGATGAAGGGTGACCACATTTGCACCTAGGGAGAGAGAAAAGCTATTTTACAACCCTAAGCACATCCAACCGAGATTTGAACCTCAATACACCAGTCTTTGGCAGTCTAGTCCAACACGAGAGTAGCGCGTTAGACCACTCGGCCACCGAAGCGGGTATATATGTAGAATATTATTAATATAGATATAAAGGTTTTTGAGGCTACTGGGGATTGGAGGAGATTACATAATGATGAGCTACATACCCTGTACTCATCACAAGACATTGTAAATATTATAAAGTCTTGTAGATTACTGTGGTAAGGAAATGCTGCATGAATGGGAGATTCTAGAACCTTGTCCAGGGTACTGACTGGAAAACCCAATGGGAAGAGACCATTAGGAAGACAAAGACGCAGATGGGATGGTTAAAATAGAATGGACCTGAAAAAATAGAGTGTGATGAGGTGGACTGGATTGAACCAGTTCAAGATAGGTACAGGTGCGTAGTTTTGTAAGTGTGACAGTGAACTTTCGACTTCCTAGTACCATAGGGTAAATAAATAGAATAGATTCATCTATTGCTAAATAGCATAATATATCATTACATCTTAATTAATAATTGGAATACATATTTTTACAACTATATTATTTTAAAAATGTATTCTCATTATTTAAATTATTGATTTATTCTTCTATTAGTATCAATCAATAGTATATAGAGATTTTTTGTCGGAATTAATTATTTACGTGCTATGTTTAGTAATTTTTAATTATATAGGTATAGATTAATAGATCCCTATATTAAATTTCAATATAGAAATTTTGAAAGTGTAGTACTGTTGAACCAAGATTAGTTGGAAAGTTCTGGACCTGATAGATCTTTGTTTGAATTTTTTCTAGTTTATTAATAAATAAAGCCTGACCAACCGAGTCTCTGAAAATGTGTATAAATATCAATGCTTGTAAATGTAATATTGATTTTTTTCTAACCTATTTAGGAACATAAAAAAATTTGTTGTTAGAATATGCACTTTTTATGTCATTTTAAGTGATTTTATGTAGACTCACGTTTAACGTGAAATGTAGTCTTACCTTGATCAATTACACTATGGCCCTATAATATAGTCCGTGC
Source organism: Timema podura (assembly GCA_033556935.1). NCBI lineage: Eukaryota > Metazoa > Arthropoda > Insecta > Phasmatodea > Timematidae > Timema > Timema podura. Next base: position 39,681,606 of record JAVRXN010000006.1, on the reverse strand, counting down.
CAAAGTTAAAGGAAGTAAGTTAAACTGATTACCTTTCAGGGCAAACTCAGGGTACACTCGTATTTCTGCAATGTTTTATTCACGATTTTGCATTGTTCAAATACAAACAATCTGGTCTCACTAATAATTGGTGTCAAGAAAAAATAAATATTGTAATAAGTTTCTGAAAATATGATCTGTATTTAATAGATGTTGTGAATAATTACAAACTCCTAGTTTAAAAAATCGCAAACAATAAGTTTTACTATACATAGAAATAATAAAAATAAAGTTATAATGCTCAAAAGATATCAAAACTATTTAATTAGCTAGGCAAATTCATAATTTTATTTATGGGGCTATCACCAACTAAGATTGTTTCAAAAATATTAATAAAAATACATTATTATTTTTAACCACGAAGCCTAAATGATTGTATTAAATTAAATTTCCTTCAAGTATGGTTTTGATGTAGGTAAATAGTAATGTTTTAGTTATTTAGTTCAAAGTTTCTAATATTCATTACAGACATTCACAATTTTTATTCAAACACACTATTCAATAATACAGTTCTACTCTTTTAGTCTTAAATTTGATACAATTTAAAGGTGATCAACCATATATAATTAGATATGTATTATACAGTATTAACTTTGATGCCAAATATGAGAGTAATTACATAACTATAATTTCTTTTTAATTTCCTCTCTCTAGACGATGCTAATTACTAACGTAAACTTAATACAGACTCACGGAGTAGGTACTGTGATTGTACAGTGTCTTATCCATCTTAATCAATTATTAGTTCAAATATTATAAGAAGCATATAATCGAATATAGTTATATTACCTTAAAATTAATTTTACTTCAGGAAGTAAATAGGAACTCAATAATAATAATAATAATAATAATAATAATAATAATAATAATAATAATAATAATAATAATAATATATTTTAAACTAGGTGATTTTTACAGCTGCATTATTTCATCAGTAAACTATTACTTTTAAAAGTATTTACAACAAACATGTGAAAATTTATTGTAAAGTTTATTACACCAGATGCAATTATCTTTATTCTCACATCCACAACCGTATTCCAAGTGGACGAATCATGTTTTGTTTTATAAAACACATTAAGATTATTCTTAATTCGCCCCATTAAATTAATCTTCATGTTTCAGACAAAAACAAGTGAATACTAAACATCCTGCTACTAGTACTACACATGTGGTTCTCATGACCAAAAAAATATTTTATAAATTCTAATTCTAATCCTCCCTTCATTAACCATTTAAATTGCTAATATATTCTCGTGATAAGGTTAAAGTGTTAGCTAAATGAAGGTTTACAACGTTTATAACTTATTAACTTTAACCCATCTTCTCTTGAAGATCTTTGAAATATTGCTCGAGACTATATGAAACACTATCTGAACATTTTTACCAAAAGTTTTTCTTAAGTTTAACTGTTTGTGGGTGTAAAAGATTAAACTAATGGTATTCATGTAACTAGAAAGGGGGGCAATGCAATGTTATCATTTCATCACAGCTTTTGATTATAAGTGAGTTTGCAAACTTTCATAAGATTCCATGATTTATTTTCATTTAATTCCGCAATGATAAGGTAGTTTTAGTCACCTGTAAGCATATTTTGAAGATATTCATCTTAATTACAGACTGGCAGACGCCAGAGTATCACTATCTAGGAGGTACAGCTGGTTATCAAACACACACCCTGGATCCAACGAACGAGTTAATTCTTGATCAGTCAAACCTATTGGTTTCTATGAATTCACAGCCATCAAAGTATAGTTGCTTCAAAAATAAAATTATACTTTTATGTACTGTACTGTACATCCGTGAATTGATTTGATACTTAAAAATAATTATGTGTATGGTGAACATAATAATGGTGTGTCTGGGCTACATCAATAAATATCTCGGTTTGTGGAAAGATTAGCCAATACTAATCTGCCGTTACCCAGGGTACACCCGGATGTACTAATCGTAAATCCTTTGCTTGGAGAATATTTGATCGTGTCCCGATGAGATGAGAGGATAATGAAAGTGAATGTGATGGGGAGAAGGCAATGAAGATCTTAACCTAACTAACTAAACACTAGTGACCATGGAAATTATTCTTTTTTTGATAGAAAAAAACACTGTACCAGACGGGAATAGAAACCGGGACGTTCAGATCATAAGTCAGAGGCTCTGACCACTATACCACAAGGCAGTTTTTTGTGTTTGATGTAAGTTAAAAATGAAGGATCAAAATATGATTTACTAAATTTGATAATAAAAATCTTTACTATTTTACAACTAAGATAAATAATATACTAGCAGTGTCACCCAGCCTCCATACTCTTCCACACTATTTGAGAATAAACCAGCTTCTGTGGCCGCATGGTCTAAGGCGTCACTATCTTAATAGACTAGACTGCAGATGACAGGGAAATCGTAGTTCGAATCTCGGTCAGGTTAACCGAGGGTAATTTCCCCTCAATTGTTTTCCCTTAATTTTAATTACATTACGGTATTCAGCTGAGGCGTAGAGAAAAAACTGTCAGTGCCTCAACGTGATCAGGAATTGATTAAAATTAAATAATTTAAATCGTTACAAAAATATTTAGGATGGAAAATCATTTCACTAAAAAAGGAACGTTGAAATAAAAGTATGTTACTGAAACAGTCCTCCAATTTCTTAAATCCCTGTACGGACATTTCCAATTTTCAAATATTTTTAGGTTTTTAGAAATAATATTTGAATAATTTAAATTTTCAACACACGAAGAAGTAGATTTTAATTTAAAAAAATAAAATTTAGGACTCAAATCCCCTTTTGGAAAAATACAATTTAAGTTTTCGATTCAAACAAAAAATATAGGCTTTATTTATGTTTTTAAAATGTTTGAGTTACTCTTACATTTAAAAATTAACTGATCCCTAGTTTGAATTTCTAAATTTCCAAACCTTAGATTTTCTACAAAATTAAAGGTTAAAATATTATTTATTGAATAATCACAATAATAGCTACATATTTTGTGTTGAGTAGTTCCAACACCAAAGACATTTATTTTATAAAATTCCTTCTCACGTTTTATACTTGTTTTTACATTTACATGCACAAAAAATACATAAAATAGCTGTTATTTGAATAAACTAAAAGCTTTCTTATAAAATTTAACTTATTTTTACTTTCTCTCTAGTATAAAAAAGTGTCTAATAAATGTGTTTAGGTTATGAGTGTTCTTCTCTCCTATATAATCTCAGCCGTTCAAACTTTGCATGTATTTCAGAAAAAAATATATTATAATTAAGTAAACTGGAATTATGTTAATGTATAATTAATAAAAATACTTTATATAAAGTAATAGGCTAAAACAAAATAATCAATTTATTTTACACTATATATCGGCCCATTATGAATACATGTATATAAAGAATAATTGCCCAGATAATAAACAGCAAATTTTATTGTTCAAAATCTTCCTAAGATGCAGGAATATTAAAATATTTTATTTTAAAATATAAATATTTGGTAGAAGTGAAAAGTTTAAAACTTTAACAAAATATAAATATTTCCTTGTCTTTTATCATGCGTAAAATATTTGTATTTAGTGAAATATTTATTCACTATTCCGTTTAATACTAAACTATTATCTATCTAACATATTATCTAGCTTCATCACACTTGAAGCTTCGGCTGGCTAGTGACGCCCACCCTCTCCATCTGGAAGATAGCACCTGCACTAGGGAAAACATGAATTACGGTAGTTTTCAGTTGTTTTTCCGTGATGGATTTCTGATAACGAGACAGAAAAATCCTACAAATTATGACAGAAATTAATCTCATATACCTTCAAGGGACCTCTTACATGCCACTTCTCCTCCGAAGGAACCTGTGTTACGGATATTCATTGTTTGATTAAATCCATCGACCTCAGCTGGGTATGAACCCACGAGGCTCTGAGGTGAGCACGTTAAGCGGGATCACCAAGGTGGTCCTATTAATCTATAATTGTGTAAATATTGAGGTCCGTTGTTCGATAACCAGCAATTCGAAAATAGCTTCTACGTATGCGCTTTATGTTTAAGTGCACCGTATTTACACTTATATTCAGTTACGATATATATTTATATAATATATATAAACATACACGGTATTTGTAATGTAATGAGAAATCGCTGAAACCCAGAACAGAGCTTATATTTCAAGATAACTCAGTACCCCAATACATTATTAAATTAAGTTTCTTTTCCCAAGGTAGGCTTAGAACTTTTCTGTCGACAATTTTCTCTATTTCACCATCAACTGAAATGAAAACAGAAATGACCAAAACGTGAACCGACGTAAAAGCTGGTCAACGTTCTAGAAAACGTGTTAAGAATTTGGTTTGAGTACACACATATCCACAACGTAGGCGTATTATTCAGCAAAATAAAACTTGAATTAAACTAATGTCAAGGAAACTTAAATATACCATCTGTTAACCCTAAAATGTGTCAGTATTACTTTAACTGATTTCAGTGTCAGCACACAAGGTAGGTTTGCTACCTTCCATGGATGTCGTAGCAACTTGTTAAATAATAGTATTAATAGTATTAATGAAAATTGTACTCGATCATAACTTCATATGACGGTGGAGGTAGGTAATACAAAAATAAAAAATAGATATGCAACTCACTCATTATATTTTTGTTATATATAACATGGAGTAATACCTGCCTTAGTGACCACATGGTCTAGGGCGCCACTCTCACAATATATACTGCTGATGACAGTGAGATAGAGCCACAAATACTGGTCGAATGTAATTAGGATGGATTCCACTCTTCCTCCGCGCAAATCAGGTACACTTCCTCTAAATTAGACCTGCCTCATCCTTAGCACATGATCGTAATTAGTACAAATATGTTTAGCCTGAACAAGAAAAAAAAACTTGGAGAATCTCAAAAATTCCATCATTACCAACATATTAAATTACATTCATTTCAACTGTCCCATATCCAAACTATTTGAAATAAATCTGGGATAACTTTATATTTCAGGTTTGCGTTCGAGATCTTAAACTGAATTTCTCATTATTCAAGTCAAAACCATTACACACGAAGAACATGAAGCTTTCACAATTCGTGGTAAAAGATACGAACATTCCACCAGATTATTAAATCTAGCTGAACATACGTTCCAAATGTACTAAAGTGACGCAGATCTAGAGGAACATGATACAAATGATTAATATAAATATATATAATTGAAACAAATTAATACTATCTTTAAATTCTATCTATTCTGATATCGTAATATGCACTATATGTAAATACTAAACACAGTTTCAAGGTTAGGCTTTGTTAGGTTAGGTCAGGGGCTGGGAACCATTTGGCATTGGAAGCCAGTATGTCACCTCACGGATTCCTTCGCACACTTCATGTTCAGTAAGTTTTTCCAAAATTATAGAGAAGTACTTTACATAAATATAGGTTAATATCATTTTAGTAATACATAAGGAAAACATTGTTTTCAATTTATTTTTTTATTTTTATTCAACGAGTACGAATTTCAATTTTATATATAACCAATATATATCCTATATTAACTCTTAAAAAATGTATATGAAAAAATATTTAACAAAATAAGTTTTTCGCTGTTTTTAGAGTTAATTTATATAACTAACTGTTGATATGTACTGTACAAGGATGCTTAAATATATTAATGAGCAAGTACAAGAATTATAAAATATAAAATAAAATCATTCAAGAATGGAGCTATACAAACTTAAACACCCCAACAGTTAACAAAACAATTAATCTTATTATATTTTAGGATTACAATTCGAGTTTTAGTATGTAAAATTTATAAATGATGAAGATACATAATTAATTAACAGGAATGCGAAAATACCGCACTAAACATCTCAAAAGGCCACATTAGGCCTAAAAGCCGTAGGTTGAGGACCCTTGGGCTAGTTAATGTATCTATGACCGAATATACTAGTAAAGAATTACTAATACCCAAGAGCTGGAGCTAAACTAATTAGGACTCCAAATTGTTAAATAAGAACTTTAAAATGACTTAAAGTAACCCACTCAGAATTGTATTGATTCTTGATATATATTCAAATTTGTTTTATGTAGAAAAAAAGCAGAAATTAGTAAAATTTAAAATATATTCCAAACAAATAACTCAGATGACAAAATAAAGAGTACACACAATAAGTTATATCAATTTGAACCGTTTTAAAACAACCAACCTATGGAAATGTCATGAAAATATCCACATTCTGGAACTAACTTAGCTTAGATTCTGGCAGCGTGTACTGAAATAACGTTACAATTTATAATTTGTTCTCTCTCAGATTAAATTTGGGTGATAAAACATTAACTAAGCTATTATTTAAAACTATCAATTTTTTTGTAAACATCTAGATATAAAGGTTATATTTTGAACTATTCTATTTTAATAAATTGCGCTATTATCTAATTGTCAATACAGTTTATAAACTAAAAAATATATCATGCTTTTATGTTTATCTATATCGAATATTCAGTAAAATCTATACAGACATTACATTAATAATTATTTGCGTTACCATCATATTTAATCATTTCCTAGCGTTAAACTATAATATAGGCTATCAAGAATCATGAAGTTCAAGAGTGTTTTAAAACGATGTAATACTTTTTTTTAAATGAAATTGACTGTTTAATTTATGTATATATAAATTGAATTAATTAAATAAAATTATTAAAAAGATAGAGCATAACTAATTATCATAGAACTTAATTTTATTTTGTGAACCAAGGCTAACAAACCGTTTGGGTTCGTCACCTGTCCACACTGTTGGCGTAGGGATTAAGAAGGAATAAGTTAGAGAAAACGCGTCAGCATTTTCATGGTGGCTGAGCGGAAAACCATAAGAAAGATTATACGACCGATGAGCTTTACAAAATAAACCATAAACTTAATCAAAGAACGAATATTGTATAATATAATACTTGGGAATTTAAATGATTGGTAATAAAATATGAACTCAAAATATATTAAAAATTCTTTATAGACTGGTGTAAATTGTATTGATAAAAATAATTCATTGACACTAAGAACTCCGATGTGTTCCAATCTTTTGACGCCTTGACATAATCTGGAATACTAGTCTCCTAGCATTACTCCATGGCACATTGCATTTAATAGTCTGCAGGCGCTACCACGAGGATCGAATGGTCCGTTTTCCATACGACCAATTATTGATTGTCTGGTTTATATACTCATCAGAATTAACTTATTTGGGTAGGGATTAGATTAGTATGCATTAGAGGAAATACATCACCAATTATAGTTGAGGGAAGAGCGAAACAATTTAAAATAAAATACCATCAATACAACCGGCCAGGTTTCGAAACCTGACCTCCCATCACTTTCAAACTAGAACAAATGTGTCTGAAAATGAATCCGCGTGTCCAGTAGTGCATATAAGGCCTAAATATTCAGTAAAATATCAAAATAGTTTCATGGAAACTTATGCTCTTCTAATGTTACCTTTTTGTAAATTTCTTCAAGCTCGTTATGGGGTGGAAATACTTTCAATATTTAAACCTATCCGAGTTGTAGAGTACGTTCATTTCTGGTACCGAGTGTTACTGGGATATAAGCTTATGTACCAAATTACGATACTGGTTTTAGGAGTGAGTAAGACTATAGTTATATGAAGTGTGTATTGTATTATTATCTATATCTATAGTTAAGTGTGAGTGAATGATAGAAACACCAACAGCGTAGAGAGAGAAAGAGGAGTGAGGCAGGGAGGTTGCTTGTCACCCATTTTATAAAGAGTGGCTGGTCAGGAAAGTCATGGAGGGACGTGGCAATTTCAGGATAGGAGGACACGTCATCAACAATATTAAGTACGATGATGATCTTTCATTGTTGGCCAAAAATAAAGAGTATTTGCAGGAAATGTTATTGGTTGGTAGAGATAGGAAAAATATGTGGAATGGAGATTAACATTGAGAACTATAAAGTGATGGTGATTTAAAAAAAAATGACGTGCCACTGATAATAAAAATTGGAAGCTCAACGTTTGAAAACATAAAGCAATTAAAGTAATTCGGAAATTTGCTGAAAAAGGATTGCTACTGCACCAAGAGAGTTAGGTCAAGGATTTATATGACCAAGAAGTCTTTGAAGATGAACGATAAGTTGAGTTTGTAGCTGAGGAAGAAACTGATGAAGTTCTACATACAGCGTTGTATGGAGCAGAAACTTGGACTCTTAGGAAGATGGACGGTAAATAATTGGAAAGCTCTGAAACGTGATGTTGGAGAAGACTTGGGAAGTATAGTTGGACAAACAGGGTGACAAATGGAGAAGGACTGAGGAGAGTGGATGAGAAGTATAGTTGGATAGACAGGGTGACAACTGAAGAAGGACTGAGGAGAGTGGATGAGAAGTATAGTTGGATAGACAGGGTGACAACTGAAGAAGGACTGAGGAGAGTGGATGAGAAGAAAACCATTTTGGATCTGTCTCCTCCGTGAAAAGCAAACAAGACTGGGCACATCCTTAGGAGGAACTGTCTTCTACACGTCATCAGATAAGGAATGGCTGGGGGAAAGAGGAATTCAGGAAGAAGGAGGATTCAAATTTTATATTACTTGAAGGAAAGAAGAAAATTCTGGTAGCTTAAGTAGGAGGCTTTTGCGGTCTAAGTTCATGGATAAAAGGAATGAACCTGTCGTAAGAAAGACTACCTAATAATAACAAACCACATTTGCGTGGATGGATTTTATAAAAAACACTTTCAGTACACCTAACCGAGATACAACCCTTGATCTCCCTGCTATCGGAAATCTATTCTAATGCAAGAGCAGCGCCTTATACAATGTGGCCACTGAAGCGGACATATAATCATAACAATATTTAATTTTGTCTATATATATTAACGTCAAGCGCTAGTTTATGGTAGATCAAACTAAGTATATTACAACATATTTCATATTATTTGTAAAAAAAGAGATTGTGAATCGCAGATACTCCAGTGAACATTATTTCTATGTATACTGTCTGTACGATAATTTTTTTAATCTTGTTAGAGATATTATATTATAAAAGGCTGAAAATATTTTCAAAGAAATATGAAACGTGTTTTTTAAAGATTTCTTTTATCTTTTAAATGACAAGGCGCTTGTTACTATTCTTGTGAAAAGAAGAACAATTGTAGCGGAAGAAAATGGATCCTTCACAAAGGTGCTTGTAAACGCTACTAATGTTTCTAAACTCAAGTCTTTAGTTTTTTGTGATGTAATAAAGGAAGGCTGGGTCTAGAACAAAATTGCTCGAGGCTTTTTTTAAAAAAATATTCTAATTTAAAAAACTGGTTATCAGTAAACTACAATTGGACGAGTTTCCACCCCTCTTAAAAAAATAGTATAGAGCTTTATTATTCATATTCACTCCTCAGATTTTCATTTTAAACACATTTTTTTAAATATTTCGAGCTTTTTTAAAAATCATTCATTAGTAAACAGCCCGTTAAAATTGATTAACCCAAAAACCATGTATACAGTGTTATTTGGTTAGTCAATCACTCCTAAGATATATAATTTAGACAAAATCGTTAGAGCCATTTTGGAAAGCTTTGTGAGTCAAATAAAATCACCCATTAGTAAACTACCTTTAGTTTGAGGGCTGTGCCAAAATGAAAAAAAAAATTCCCTGGTTATTGCCCAATAACATATATATATCGAGTTTGAACAACATCCATCAAACTGTTACAGATTTGTGGCTAGAGACAGCAAAAAGTTATACAGACATTGAGATATGGGACATATATAATTTTAGAATTCACTTTTCTTTAGGTCGAACAAGCATAAAACTTGAAGTTTCATCATAATATTGTGATTACATTTTTTACAGTTACAATAATTTATCTTGATATAAAAAATTGAAAAAATCTTTAGTCTCTATATGTTTGGACTATTCAAGGGAAGAACAGAAAAAGTATAAGATTATAAGTGTGAAACTGTGAACTTTACCTGTATCTTGCAAAATCAAACATTTTGTATTGTATCAAAAATAACGTTTCAGTCACATCAAAACTTGCCGCAAAGACTGTAAATTTGTCTGTTGAAGCTGATTCAGTAAAAACTTTTTAATATTTAACCCCCTCCTTACTCTCTCCATTTCAACCATAGGAGACGCGGAGGGGGGGGGGAGGGGGATGTCTCGTGAAATATTCAACCCCAGGACATATCACTCTGGCAGAACTTGGTCACTCTAGCAATTTTCTAGAAACTTTTCTTGTACCCCTCCTTACCCCTCTCCTGAGGAAATGTCGTTTCTTGGAAGCCACTTTGAAGATAAACCTCACTTTTTATGTACTACAAAGTTTTGCACATATCATCCAAAAATATGTTGACATTTCCTACAACCATATTGGTTGATGAGAATGTGAGCTAGAAATAATATTATATAACTTGGATATTTGGTAAAATAGAGATCGTGAGGATTTATATGAAGTTATATTTTGATATTATAAAAAATAACATTAAAATATATTTCTAATCTTATTTATTGTAAAAATGTATATGACATGTAATACTGTTGTTTGAGATGTGAAACTTATAACCAATAACATCTATAGTCATAGTTCAAATTTATATTTATATAACATGATCTAGATCCGAACTATACAGGTTAAAGAAGTTAGTTTGGTTTTGAAACCCTACTGATGCCAATATATGAATATGATAATATATTAGAAGGATCACATTAATAAAAACGCATATCATCTGCAAGACAAAAATATTTCTCCAAATTGTTGGCGTCTGAAACAAATAGATATTAGTTTTTTAGATTATGGTTTACAGTTTTATTAAATTCTAGTTAATATGATACAAACAGTGTTGATTAAATCACATTGCTGTAAATCTGAAAAATAATAAATATCTACATATTTTTTCATCGTTATATTTTAGAATTGGGAAGAAAGTGATTGTGGTGTTGCGTCCAAATAAAGACGAGCGACTCGAGAAAGCTTATAAATATTGACTTGCAATCGTGTGGTTAAGATGATACTATCGTACCAGGATTCAATCTCCGGGACCATATAAGGGATAAAAAAAGAACCATTTTTAATTTCTTTTGTACTATATGTATTTGTAATTTTAGTAATATTTTGGATATATATTTATAACTAATTTTATGAGCAGTTAAACACTTTTTTATATCCCCATAAATTATTATATGTAGCTTGGTAGGTAAGTGGTCTTCTTGGAGATTTCAAAGTAATTTTGCAAAGCGGGTTGCATCTTAACTTGACGCACCTGAGCAGAATAGGCACTATCACATTTATACACCAACGTACGGAATAGAAAGAGAGGAAAGAAAATGAGTAGTTCACCCTGAGAGGCCTTTTGTTTATCTACTGATAACACTCCCCCTCTTCCTCTGACGAGCTTACACAGTCACTATACTCTTTGCGTCTTGAAAATATTAACTTGTTTTTTAAATATACATTGTGAATGTGAGGAATGCCAGGCCTCCACCGTGGTTCGGATTCCACGTTAAACTGTAGGTCCTCCATTTCGTCTCACAATCACCCTACCATTGCACATTAGCGTAAGTGCGTATAACCCGAACGGGTAGTAAGACGCGGTGCTAATATTAATAATAATAATAATAATAAATATACATATTTCTTGTTTCCTCTTCTAGATATACATATGCTACCACGGAGATTTTCATCTACATACTGGCTGGAAGATACCTACGGGACATTGTCTTTACGAAGACAAATAGTCTGTATTGTAGATTATTTATAAAAAAAAATCGTTTACCAAAAACTAATTAAAGATGCGACCATGAGACTATTTTTATAATTATTTAAGAATGTATGGGTTTTGTTATAACATCTATATCTTTAAAATTCACGGAATAAAATATAAATATATTAAGGCAATTTACCCTTTTCATTTGGCGTGTAAATGCAGAGCCGTCGGAACAAACGGTTTTCTTCAAGAATTTGTATTGTTTTGCAATTTTCTTTTCAGAAACGGTTTGTTCAATAATAGAAGCATGTTTTTTTAAGTTATACTTTTTATATACACACCTCCTCTATAATTTTAACAGTGATAAAATATCAATAATTTTGACATTTTACAATATAAAAACTGCCGGCTTCATAACAAAAAAATAATAAATGTAACAATTAATAAACATCGATACTTTATCTTAGAAGAAGTGTTGAAAATATTACTATACAAACCTCACTCTTTCTCGAGAAAACTGATATTTCCAAACGTATGATTTTTCCGCAAGACCTGTCTTGTAGCTAGCGCTATCTATGGTTTCCGCAATCCATCTGTTCTTGTTGGCGCGGAAGGATACTTTGTTCGGCTGTGAAGTCACGCCACGACTTTCATCCTCCCACCCATCATCCCACAAAATAGGTTTTAGACTTGCACCGACAGGACCAAGGGACTTAACATGGGAAATACTATCTTGACCTGCCGTGACGTTATGAGTAGCCAAAGTTAGTTCATTATAGCCAGCGTCGGCCTGGCCAGGTCGGCTAGTCGGCGATCGCCGGCCAGGATGGGCTGTCGGGGGCCCGCGGCAGATACACTACAACGACTTGTGTTTGGTTTGTGACGTAATTTTCTTCGGGGGAAAGTAATAAAATCTCTTGTGCCATCATAGACTCTCGCAAATTTGAAACAATGATGTTTTCCCTCATCCTATACAAGTTTGAGGTGAAGAAGTGTCCCCCCTCCCGATGTCCCTTCTCAGAGAGAAATGGTGCGTTGTATTTTGACACGGGTACGAGAAGAGAGATTCACTGGATATGTACACAAGAGGTGGCCACCTTGATGGAGTTGGTAGCATGAAGGAAACATCGAATGGTCTTCAAGCCTATTTAAATATAAACAATTCCTCTCTGACCTACACAGTCGTAAATTTGTTTAGATTAGTTGAGGAGTCCTCCGTTAAGTAATTACCATAAAAAATGACTATGTGAATATCTTAATATAGTAAGGGGCGACACTCCGCGCAGTCATGATACATTGTATCGCCTAAAAAAGATAAGAGCCAAGTGTTAGTGGAGTAAACACAAGGCTCTATCATGGATTTTAATGAATCTGAGAGTGAATCCAGTAGAGTCGTAACAATGGTTTCTTCTGACTTTCTCTCGAACCCTCGAGGAGAGTAATATTATGATCCTCAAAAAAATCGTTCCCGAGATTTATATAAAAAACACGTTAACCAAAATTGTTTTCGCGATGCCGACTGTTTGTCTGTATCTCGGCCTAGACCCGAAACTATTTTACCGATCGGGCTAAAATATCGTATCTAGGGGTTTTTATGAGATTACCGTAAGGATATTTCTGTAATTAGACATAAAACTTTAAAATTAAGGGTCGTTTTTACAGGGGAGCAAAAATCTATTTTTAAATCCACTAAAACGATTTTGATTAAGATTCTTATCCAGGCACTGTTTGACATTACAAACAAAAAAATTACAACTCTCACTTTCGCATGAAAATTACTTTGAGGGTAATTTACTTTGGCAGAAACATACAGTTTTGATCATATCTACAGAGCTATTTGAGATACGAAAGACCGTATAGTTGATAAGTTGTAATGCTATTAAAAATAAAAATATTTTATTTGAAACATAGTTTTATATTTTGAGCCATAATCAAATATAAATTTTATTCTGGTCTTTGAAATCTGTAATTGATTGTTATCCTCTTTGGTGGACAGATATATTTCTTTCTACTCAATTCTTCTGTAACAGTGTATATTATTTTATTCATGCTCTTCGGTGGAGTGTTACTGCAACAATATATTATGTTATTTCGTTTTACACAACCTACAAGTTTTTAATAAATGTCTCTATTTTAAGATAAAAGAGTAAGTAAGTGCTTATCACCGTACTATTTATTTAGTAGATGTGAAGAAAGGTAGATTTTACTTGAAAGCAAAATTTGAATCATGACGATACTTGAAAAATGGAGTCAAATTAAAAATGTACTGATGGCGTTAACTATTTTAGATTTATTTTATGTTACCTCTCTAGTATCAATAATTTTACAAAGGAATTTTATGAATTGTCTAAAATCACGGCATAAAGTTGAAACACTATTGGAGCAAATTAAAGCTAAGCAAATTAATTCTCTTTCTTAAAACTCCTAAAAAAAGCCAAACATTTGCTCAAAATATTTTAAAGACAATTCTCTAGTAAATATGCAAGACAATTTTACTAAAATACTAATTCCGATAAAAATATTACGATGAGAAATTGTCCATAAATACAAAACCATTTATTTCGAAACTCTGTTGCTGCCAGTATTTCCTTCTTACCCCGATAAACCCCCTTCTGATACAACTGAAAGAGAGGAGATTGGCCAACAGTGAACTGAGAGAGAGCGAATATAAAGCTTTCCTCCATAAAACCTGCATTTCCCTCAGCAATGATATTGGCTATAGTGAGTCTGAAGATGAGGACGAGCTTGATGATGTCTAAGACTAAGATGATAATTTCGAGCTTTGTATGAAAGAACATCCAAGCTTCGAAAAATGCTCTAAGTAATAACGTTGAGAATTTTCTGTTTTACTTGAAATATCAGCGCGGTCCGGATTCTTCGGTAACCTGAACGCCGCCACTTTCAAATTTGTAATGACTGTACGCAAGTAGTCCGTTAGAGGTTTTTTCTGAGCCTTAAGTTCTCAAAAATTGATTAAGATATCTCTTAGCCCAATTTGTTTTGACTTCACTCTTGTTATTTTTTTAGCACCGTACTATATGCTCACTCTTGTAATGTATGTAAAAAAATATTTTCATGACCTCAACAAATATGAAAATATATGAAGTAGCAGCATCCAATGAAGAGCTTAAGTTATTACTTTGACAAGAAAATGTTATTCTTTCTCTCAGCGTTTGTTCCTAGAATTGTTGGCTGCTTTTGCTCAATGACTATACATTTTAATTTGGTACTGCTAGCGTCAGCGAGTATGTAAATCAACCAAAAATGTCAAAATGTATTGTTACATCTTAAAAGGCATAACTTTCCACGTTGTTGTAATAAAACATTCTGAAACTACTTTAAACACATGTTTTTAATTATTCAATTGTATACTCTGTAGTCTATAATATTATCCAGAGTTGTAAACTTTTTTATGATTAACTAGCAAATATATCCTTGCAAGTTAAGGGGATTTCTTTTATTTTTTCTTCTTAAATTCTACTAAGCTACACATTTATATTTATTTTTAACTGTGTGAACTAAAGTTATTTCGATAATCTGAATATTTGTATTTAGTCTTAATTTTGACAGTTAAGCTCGGTATATTTAAGCGTAATTTGTGTAAGTGCAGTTAAAAAATGTATTTGATTATATTAAATTATCAAGAATCCTAATTCTGGTTTGGCGGGAGTGTATCATAACTATGGGAATCAATACTAAAAACAAATTGTCCTTAGTAATTTATTTTTAAATTTTATAATAAAGCTACATTTGATCGATATGGGCTGTGGGGCCGAGGGCCTGAAGATGAGCCAGGCAGACGCTGATCGTAGATCCGGGATTTCCCACCCCCAATATATCAGCTGCAAGCCAACACAAGTGTTGAGTGTTGACATTTTAATAAGAGTTATGTGCAGTTAACAGTCATAAGTAAGTTTTTTTTGTACGAGAACATATTCTAAACAAAACATTAGCTGTTCCATTTATTTACCATATTGTTTCTACAGTAGCCTCATGGCTTCTTTGGTACTGACTGACAGCTGACGGCTTTGAAAAGCTACCAGACCAAATTATATATCCGTAAGCCGAACCTTATGATCTACAAAAAACATGTGTTTGGCAGCTGTCACTTCTGACAGTAAAAATGTAGGTATATAACTAACTGTTGACTGTCAGAAGTGACAACTGTGAATTGTCAGTCAGCACCAAAGAAGCAATGAGCCTACTGTAGTGATTGTTGAGTAATGACTGACAGTGCTGTTTAAATTACTTTTAATAACCCGCTATCTCATCTCGGACTTTTACAGTAACATATACATAATTGTTTAATTACATAGTTTTAAACAAATACATATATGTATATCGTTTTATATATACATTTAGGCACTACATGTTTTATTTTTTTATATATATTGTACAAGGATTGAAATCTAATTCATCATTATACTTGTAGAATCAACCAATATAATAACATAGATGTAAACCTTGATTGACGCCTCATATTTATTTAATATGAGTAATATTCAATTATTAAACAATAACATTAAATAAATATCTTTATCAGAGCTATAAGCTATAAGCTCATTGCGGGACACTTGGACTATACGTCAATCTCGTCTAATATAGTTTGTATGACGTAAAGACTAGGGTTCAAATCCAGACTGAGTGTATTTGTCTACTCATTTCTCATAGTAAACACAATTCTTTTTGAATTTGGTCATTTCTTCTTGGATAAAGCCTTGAGCCACTATCCAGAATTTCATAAATCTAAGATTTATAACATAGAATAATACATGGTTCTGTTGGCCGTATCAATGGTGAATGGTGAAACCTACAAGTTCATTGCTCCGAGCACATGAGGTATCAGTAGTAAAAACAACAATAACTGGTTCATCATCGAACCTCGGTCCCTAGATTCTCAAACGTCACTAAGCTAACACTACATTAACCAGGGCTCGAACTGATGTCGGCAAGGGTTGGAGTTCCACCTTGTCTGATCCGGTCACTGTCTGTGTCAACTAATCCATTATACCACTCTGACTCTATCGGCGAAAAGCAGAACCAAGCGTCGAAACAAATTATAACTTTCATTTAGTTACAATATAATTTACGTGGTAAGTTTGTCATATTTTAATGAAATTACATTTTACGACGTTGGAGTTTGTTTACAATAAACTTTGTTAATGTATTTGAGATCTGTGGAACCCAGGGCACTACAGAGAATTGATTTCCTAAATGGCTTACCACTCTCCTTCAGAGCAGATGTAGGTACATTACCTCTTATTAGTGTCCGCCTCACCGCTACTTATTAGCGCAGCTTAATGATAATAGCCCGGAAGTGTAGTAAGCCGCAATGTAAATGGACTAATACAAATATAGTATGTTCTCTTCCTCGTCTTACTACCCGTCCAGGCTTTCGTATTTTAGGTACACTAATAGGATAAGGATGAGTTAGGTAACAATAGTATGTAATTTACCTGAGTTGGCGTGGAGGGAGGGTGAAAAACCATTAATTAAAAAACACCCTCAATAAACAAGAAGGGGATTTGAACACCAATTATTGACAAAACAAACTAAATGAATATCAAAATATTATTGGTAAACTAATTTAAAAATGACTCCAGGTCTACGAATTCAAGTGTTCAAAAAGGATACATTATACCTTAATGCTGGTGCTAGTACTTATTTCAAAACATTATCACCTTATTTTTCCACGCATTTACAGTCGACATTAAAGTATGTTATATACATCAGAGTGATGGACTTGACGCCCGTATTGTTTAGTGTGGTTGGTTCAGCGAGGTGTTATTCAAACTGGAGACAGCTCCTCGCCGGGTCGACGTGGGAAAGTTATATGCGAGGTTAAGGTCTGTTGCTTCATTTAAAATATACGGCAGTTTCATGGAACGGGACACAGAACATAAATTCATCATTTGATAGTGGCTGAAACGTACAAAGATCCACTTCATAAATTTTAAATTTACATTAATAAAGAAATGTTTCGCATTTCAACATCATAAGTTAGATTTGATTAGCTGTAAACTGTGAAATATTGTTTGGCATAGAAAGTTTGAATTATGTTTTCTTTATTTTTTTTGTACTAAGAGTCTAAAAAATATATATTTATGTAATTTATTGTGGTGATCTATATAACAGATATTGTGCCCCACAATAATGAATATGGCATGACAAGATATTATTATAACATATTATTAAACAAAAAGTTTTTTATTTCATATTACTAAAATAAATACTTTCTTTATTATTTTTGTATTATTTTAAGATTAAAGAACTAGCTGAATAAAACATATTGCATTTAAAACGTCTGTATGGAACATAGATAGCTCAGCTATTCTATTATCTACATATTACTATGCTGAACAAAATATTAGATTCATATCATAAATAGTCGTGACAGTTGATCTTCTATAAGAAGAATAAAATGAGGAGGCAAAATGTAAAATATCACAGGTCACATAATCAGATTTTTTAGAAAATAGAAAAAATACGTTTCTGATATTTCCTTGGAGAAAATATAACCTATTTAAGGATAAGTGAGCTTAATTAGTCTGAGAAATTAATTAGTATACTTGATTAAATTCTATTGCATGTTAATTTGTTTTAGAAAAATGCAACTGAAACTTGGACTTGTTAGTAGGTTATGACAGTGTAATGTGTGTGGTTGTGTTTGGATCATTGTTTGGAGAAGAAGAAATAAATTGTGAGCTACGATCAAGGGTTTATTATAAATATTTTTTATAGGTATATACATATACATATTATACAGTTCCAATGTGATAAGTACAATATTTTTTAAAATTTCAGATATATCGATACTTGTAGAGCCTAAGAATGTAACATGAGGAAAACCAGTTTATTCTTGAAAAATTAAAAAGCTGTTAAAGAATAGCTTTTTTAAAATCTATTAAATATAAATAGCATAATCAGTATCTGATGTTGGAAATACTGCACTACTTACCATAATTATGCTTCTATGAGGCTAGGATTTAATCATCCCTCCAGTTTTTGTTGAATTGATCTGTCGGAAGTTCATCAACGTCCTTATTTGCGACGCTGATGGTGTGAATCAAAGGAACTTCCTGTCATGGTGTCTTAAGAACGTTCGGCCAGTTTGAGCCTCTTTTGAGAGTTGTCGTTTTGCAAGATCACAATCAAACTTGTAAAATTAATTTGCTTCTACCGAGATCATCATTTTATCATTCTTCAGCACTTGCTACTCAATTTATATTCTCTTCTTTTCACTGATCAGGTTCAGACGTTTCAAACCATCACACAGTTTTGTCACATTTGTCAGCAGCCAATCACTACCAAACTTTTTAACTTTCCCAACCTTTTCAGACTGTTTGTAGTAATCTTGCTTGTGTTATTATTTAACAATTTCTCCATCTTCCCAATATTTGGTCAGCGGTGAGTAAGCTATGTCCCATCACATAATATGTTATTGATATTTCCCGCGGACTGCTTTCATGTCTAATAAGAAAATACAGAAGCGCACGAAGAATATGATTGTTTTTGTTTTGTCCAACACACCCAACATAAAATAGTCTAAGGTGCCATCTTCCTGTAAAATAATTACTGTTAATTTTCTATAGTATGCATGTCCATTTCGTAGTAGGACTATTTAACTTCTCTTGGTTATATTAAAGCTACTCATTAGAAAAGTAATAAATTAAAAACCTGATGTAATGTTCAAAATTTAGTTTAGAAGCACAACAAACCAAGTGGTTCTCTCAATTTCTAAAACATGTCGCTCATGTCCAAGTAACTTTGTCTTAGTGGAACGAATTTGTTCAATTTAAGGAAGATAGTTTGTTGAAAATACAAAAGCTTATTTAATTACTTTTTTGGATCAGCTGTCTGTCATGATAACGTGATAGTTCTCACTATCACCACTTGGCGGAATGAGCTTTGGTTTAACTGCTACACGTTGGATGTCGTAGGCTATACAGAAGACAATTATTGGAAAGGTTTTACTATGTTTAGCTGGAGAGACTGATTCTTTGGTTTTTTTGTTCTGTTATCAAGGAGATTAATGTTGTTATTATTGTAGACTTTTTTGTGTGACTTGGAAAATATGGTGAAATAAACCAACAAGAAGGAATTATGTCTTTAGTAATTATTGGTCCTCCGAAACAAAGAAAAATCAATTTTGTTCCACTGGGCCGGATAGAACGTGAAATGTATTTATTCGAGTCACGCAAGGCTTTGGAAGAAACGAGTAGTAACGCAAGTGTGTGCTAGGTTATGCACTTTGTTACGTGAGTGCGTATAATTGTGTGAAACTACCTACGAAAAACATTCGTCTTTTAATCTGTGGAGATGACTTTGATATCGAAGAGCTTCAACAAAAATGACTACAGGTATTGCTAGTTTAGGCTATTTCTATATTTTCCCACCTTGCATTGTCCCTGTCCTTTAATCATGGAATCGACTTAAGTAAAATTACTGTTAAAGAAACTAGTTGATTTGAAAGGTAGACTTACACGCATACAAATATATGTGAATCAGTTTTATAATTCACAGAACATAGATCAGCTAAATGGCAGAAATTTTCAATTAATTTAAATGCATTCAATCATAATTAGAATTAAATTAATAAATGCTCAGTTATAATATCGTGAAGGCTTCGAAACCACATACTGGGATGTAATAGCACTAATTAAAACGTGGTCGCAGCCGCATGAAGATGCACGGCCAGTGCAATCTGCAGCTACTATGTCTTTGGAAACTTACAAGACAAGGCTAGCTATAAAGCTACCGCCTATCAATCTACCTAGTTTTGATGGTGACTACACAGCTTTGGTGATACATTTCTTGCCTTGATACATAGCAACAATGAACTTGCACAGATACAGACGTTTCACTATCTGGATTCGTCTCTTAAGGGAGAAGAATTACAATTAAATAAAAATTTCCCGATTTCTACAGAAAACTACAGTGCTACGTAGGCAGCATAAATACCTTGGTGTTCTAACCAAATAATGATAGTGAACAGACACATAAAAGGCCTATTTGAGGTAAGTACAGTTAGCAAAGAATCAGCAAGGGAGTTGAGAAGCCTTGTTGATACGTTTAAGGGTCATATAAATGCCCTGGAGTACCAGGAGATAGTTGATAGGAAATTCATGGAAGCCATGATTGTGAAATTAGTTACTGACAGTCTAGACCTTACGTATAGAAGGAATGGGAGCTACACTTGCCCTAAAGCAACTTCCCACATCTGATGAAATGTTCACATATTTGGGAAAATGGTGTCAACCCTTAGAAGATGAAGCCAAATGACAGTAAAATTACTCCTACACATAAAAAGATTCCGACTAAGTTAAGGTCAGATAATTAATAAAATGTATACTTAACAACTGCAATGGCATGTGTATGTTGTGACCAGGTTCGTGCTTTGTACCAATGCAAATTATTTTAGAGTGATAATGTAGACAAACTGCAAATGTTGGCTCGCAAACACAGTCTTTGCTATAACTGCTTACGTCCAGGTCATATGTATTATCGGTGTAACAGAGTTTTGTGCAGGCATTGCAGTCAGAAACACCACACACTCCTCCACAATGACCCAATCGATGAGTTGAACAATTAGGATTAATCTATTCCGAACAGAATGTTGGGTGACACAAGTTTAGACAACACTATGTCAAATAAGAAATTTGTATACAACTAAGTAATTGAAGACAATTACCTCTAAAATAAAATTCCATTTTAATTATCTAATAATTGTTTGAATATTTGACATTATGAATGTTATGAGCTTTTAAATTAACATATATGTATAAATTATTCATTTTTGACATTAATGAATATATTTTTTTACCGATTAACTTGATATGAAGCTGTTCTAATAATACATAATCAAGATTTAATATTATATATATATATATGTGTGTGTGTGTGTATTTTCTTACCGTATATGTTTTCAAATTAAAGTTTGCTACACCCTCATGAAACTTGTTCTCAATATATTCACAGCTGATCCCACATTGATATTGGCGTTATTAAATTTATGTAAGGTATTTCGTCATCATTTTCAGGGGGATGCATTATACCTCCGTTCAGACCCATATCTATGGTGGGGGTCTTGTTGCCATCACTGGTAGAGGGGGGCATTGCACCCCTGTTAAAAGCCATGCTGGTGGATGGGGTTGCTGAACCCCCATTCGGAAGCAAATGAGCCAAGGGTTTCTTTCAAGTCTCGGGTGGGTGAACTAGGGCTCGTTTTCCACTCTACCACCATGCAAATGCGTGTTTATTTCCTCTACATTCAACCTTTACAATTCCTAATACATTAGTACTTAATCGTATAACCCAAACGGTTTAGTAAGCTGCTGTGATAAATAATAATAATAATTAAATAATTAAAAATTATTGAGTTCATATAATATATGTTCCAGATAACCAGATAATTACGTCAAAGTTTCTATTTTAGAAACAAATTTTGATAATAGTTACAGGAAGTTCAGGGTTTGACCCCACCGCAAGTTATTTTTGGGTAAATTTTCATAATTCGTTTCACAATTCAACTCTGAAAAATTGATATACATTTCCCTTAGTAAATATAATTTATTTAGCTTTACTTCTTTCCTGTCATAAATATTATATATGTAGGTTCTAAATGGATAATATAATTTTTAATAAATATTCAGGGTAAGCTAAACAAAACCACACCATATTATCCAATTTAAAGGATATATTATAGTTTCCTTCATGCTGTGCAGGCGTATTTAGGGAGGATTTCCAGTCTCCCTCCGTGCAAATTTGGGTACACTTCCTCCAATTTTGGCTTGAGACCGTTATAATATTTCTGAAAATAAAACTGGTTTTTGTTTGATATGTTGCTACCCTCTCCCAACGACACAAGTCCATAGCGTTGACTGATTGTTTTAAAGACCCCCATAAATTGTTTTTGCGATTACATATCATTATTTCAACAAAATACAGTTGAGACCATATTTAAAAATAATACTTCTTTGTTTGTCATTTATATTAACTCATAATCCGAAAAGATAATACTTTATTAGTGAAGTAAATTAATTATCTTCCAACAGGCAAATTAACTTGTCATGTGTAGGTTGCTACTCCTTCCCTGTATTTGAATATCCTGGAATTTACAACTAGGTTTGTATTCTACCATCACAACAGTTACATTTGATAAATAAAAATTAATTTAGATCTTGTACGTGAATTTGCTATCTAAACCTCAAAATTAGTTCTTTTTTATACTTTCTCCTTGGGTATCAACAATAAAACAGGTAGTGTCGAACTAAAAAATATATATCTTACCTTTAACATTGATTGTAGATGCCATTTTTTTCTCGCAGAGTGAAGTTGAATTAATACACACACAAACACACTCACACACACGATCAGCAAGTTTAACTCCTTTTCCCGACAGTATTTATAACCTTTCAGGTGATTAATGCAACTAATGTGGTGTGTCCGGCTATAAGTTGTCTAATAGTCTCGGCCGTAATATCAGTTATCTATCAAAAGTGGCTGCTACGGATCATGGACTTGACGTATGAATATATTTAATTTGTTTGGTAGAAAGAACAGAGCTATAGTATGACTCTGCTAGGAAGAGCAGACAACATTGATAATCTGCGGATTCCATGAATTGACGTATGAGTCCTTTACTGGTGGTCAATATCTCACGGACTTGACGTATGAATATATTTAAGTTGTTTGGTAGAACTATAGTATGATTCTGCTAGGAAGAACAGACAACATTGATCATCTGCAGATCACACGAGTCCTTTACTGGCAGCCGGTATCTCAATGACTTGACTTAGGAATATATTTTATTTGTTTAGTATCATTTCTATTACCTCATAATCAGCAAAGATAACACTTTATTAGTAATACAAACTTTATAGTCAAATCATGGATTTGCCGTGTGAATATATTTAAGTTTTCGGATAGGTAGAACAGTTTAGAATATTCACACATAATTTGCTGTCAAGTGTATCTTGACGTAATTGTGTTTTCCGGTCAAAACCCTACTATAAGAGTCCTTTTACCATAGATAAGAATCAAATGGTTAATGACTCTTAGCACTCACGTGACACAAAGATCCGTGTCATGGAGCTGACCGGAATTTTACTGATTGAACATGTTTACCGGTAATGACTGCCCTGGGGCCCCGGGAAATTAACCGTAAATGTTCTCTTCGAACTTTGAGGGGGATCGGTGTGCGAAGGTTGTGGTCACTCATTAGTAATTAGGCTACGCTGCTCTCAATTTGTGAATTCCGAGGGGCGAGCTCCAAACACTAACTGATTAATTATGGTCCCGAGTTTGAACCCCCACATATCCTAGAACTGCCAACACATCGCGGTAGGAATGCCCAAGACTGCACACTCCCCAACCCAAAACACTTGAGACCCACATTAAAAACTAATGGGCCTAGGGCACACATTAAAATCAAATGGGTTAAACCCACGAGCCACTGCTGTGGCCTCTGTCGGGGGGAATGGTCTTGTGGATGGTTTTCGGGTGGCGGAATTAACCGGATGTGAAAAGCAGGTCAAAATTGGAGGGGGAAATCACAGCACTGTTATGAACAATATAGGTCAATTATAACGGTACTCAAACAGGATGTGTGTGTTTAGACTCATCATAGGAACTGGGGTTCTCATGGGGCCTACACACTACTCATGTGGGCTATTCATTGAAAAGGAATTGTTAGAGGTATCGGAAGCAGAAGCAATTATTGAGAAATTCGCCCAAACATTTAGTAAATTAAAATTATCACTCTTAATATAGAGGACTGCATCAAATATGCTTTCGAACTACCTGTTTAATGTATAATATGTTCAGTACAAAGCAAACTATTTTAAAAACGCCATCATTTATTTTAAATTAAAAAAATAGCTAAACAATAAATAATAACAATATCTTTACATTTCTTACCTATTGTATACTACAATATTTAAAAAATATACATTTGTAGCATCGGATGGTTCACTAAACACATAACACCAATGTCAAAGGATGGATCTTACCCCATTTTTCTGTGATTGAAGGCAGCGTGGAAGAACGACGTAAGTTCAGCTAGACACACCTTCTCTGACCCAAGAGAAAAAGACACTAACCTAGTGGGCTGAACGACTATGTAGCGAGAGCCACGTGTGGGCTGGACTTGCGCAGTGAAGATATTCTCCTTTAGAAGATTCCCGAAAAGCAACGAACCTTCCCGAGGCTTGTAGAAATGCGCTAACCATTGTTCTTTCGGTATTCCAGAAGGTTTCCCCCCTTGATTACCCGTCATTCCTCTCCCATGTGTCTTATCTGTATATATATTTGTGTCTGACCCAATGAACCTCACAATTGGGACAGAGCTGGAACAGGGCTAAGATAAGCTTCGGCTTCCTACGACTAAAATGTAAGAACTAAAATTCTGTCTCGGCAAATTTAACTTTTTTATATTTATTTATATTTTTCAAAATTCCATTTCGGCTTCTTCAATTTTTTTTGTTAAACTAAAACTTAAAATTTAAATATGAGTCTGGCTGTTTAACTTAGTAATGGCGTCTAGTCGCCGATTGAGATATAATAATTTGATTATATTGATAACGGTAGAAATCTAAATTTATTAATGTTTCGTATAGAGGAATATTGTATTATTGGACTTAGAGTCTATGTTGTCATTTTACAACACGCCAGTGCAGATTGAGCGAAGTCATGATTTATGAATTGTACAAATTGTTATGTTAGTGGGACAACTTTAACTGTTATGTTGATATTAGATGATCTTATCGATATGCAGTTTAGTATCTTTACTTAGATTACTTGGGGTTAATTTGCGACCTGTTAATTTTACTTGAGTATCTTGTGAAATATTTACTTATTGGACTTAGAGTCTATGTTGTTATTTTGCAACTCGCCAGTGCCAGTGAGCAAAATCATTATTGGCAGGTTTAATAATTATTTGATTGATGGTATTGTTCATATTTACTGTTATTCAGGTTTTTATATAAGAGGATCTTCGAGTTAACTTATTTGTATCCTTGCTTAGATTTCCTTGTGACTTGATCGCGACGTAATTGTTATGAGCAAAGTTTTAGAATTAGAAAATGGTATTTCTATTGAAAATTAATTATATGCTATATGACTTTTGAAATAATTACGGCTTTAAAAGTTCTCTACGGACAGTGCCGTAATTGCAATGTTTTTTTAGACTGTTTGTTGATATTCATTGAAATCTCACTTTAATTACATTCTCGTGTTGTATACTTGGTAGCATAACTTCTTTATCGAGTTGCAGATGGCTGTGGTGTTTCATAGAACGTGATACTATTGTTTGCTCATAAAACGTCACACATACATTACAGACTCGGCCTTAAATTTTAAGTGAAGAATGAACTTGATCATAGGAATAATCCTGGGTAGCATTGACAGCTAAGCCAGAGGTCCCGGGTTTGATTCCTGTGTCCAAGTATCCTTTTTGAACTAACTTAAATTAATCATTTTATGTTTAGTATTTTTACCTTCACTTATTTTCCCATGGTTTTGACTCAGAGTATTTTTCTAAAAATCCTTCCACTGAAAAAATGGGATATCTTTATTAAAAATAGTTGGCAATCTCGAAGATGTTGTGAGAGATGGAAGAAATTGTATTAGTGGTATTTGTAGTGTAATAATATTGTATTTGGTAGTGATACACTATTGAGTGTGTTATAAATGTGTTAATTCACTATCCTGGTGTATATAGAGGGCTGGCACGCGTTGATACCATCACACAGAAGTTTTTAAAATCCTATTTAAAGATGGAGGGTGATGTATCGTATTGGTGACTTAAAATACGATATAGGAATACTTCTTTTAATATGATAATGATATTTATTGTTACTAGGTAAGCTCAACAATTATAAGAATATATATAGAAAATACTCCATCAGCTTTTTAATATATAAATAAAACACTAAGGAAATATTATATTTGAATCAAATTTCTCGCTTACTTTTTCGATATTGATACCCTCTCCTGTCAACCTTTTTTTCCATATGATTTTGATGTAAGTAATTTTCTTCCTATACCAAATATGAGTAAAGCAATGGGATGTTTATTTCGGTTCCACATTTCTAGTTTAGAGCATACTTAAACTATGAAGCTCTCTGTTATTATAGCCGGAAGTGGGAATATTAGATAGAAACCGATCAATCTCCTCTGTCGGACTTCTTGACATTTGGTAAAGTTTGTGTAATCCCTATTGAAGAGCATGGTATTTTTGATAAGACTAAATAAATGTGAACTTTATTCCGACAACACTGATTATTTCTAGACCAATAAACCAGAAGTCTCTGAGCATGTAAGAGTTAGCCGTACTTCTGGGAATTTACTGCTCACTTATCGCACCCCATGATCCTATTTCCCGTCACCCCAGGCTTGAACAACTCCTCCCTAAGGAACCTCCCATGTATGGTTGTCCGCAGTCATGTGGAAACAGAGTACATTCAGGGAACAATAGCCTTGTATCGACAGATTTCACGCCTGTCCAACTCTGACCGGTAGCTGTGCTCTTCTTTTGATGTGCCACTCATTCCTGCTGGCTTCTCTCTGGAGACGATATTGACAAGAGAAAAATATTGCTTTCAGCGTCAGTTCTCGGTTCATCGTGTGCAAGGACGATAGCGGCTGACAATACAGTTTGACAGAGTTGCTGTACAAACATACCTAACATCAAAACACCCTGGCAAGAACCATTTAGAACATGTAGACCAGGGGTGTCCAACTCAAACTAGTAGAAGGGCCAGATTCACAAACACGATTGCTCAGACATACTTTTGTATTGCGTCTTAATACCCGTCCGGATTATGCACATTTAAATCACGCTAGTGAGTAGGAGATACAGAAGTAATCATTTAGAGGAAATGTGACTGCATTTGAATGAAGAATATGTGGGAAAAATCCCCCATAAAAACCACCCTCAGTAAATATAGTTGAGATTCAAACCTTGAATCTCCAGTTAATGGCAAACTATACGAGGAGAGCCAGACACCTAATTTCCGTACCCACTGGTACGGGTTTATACTATTTGATGCTATTTATTCAAAATCATTAATATATTGTCTATTTAAAACGTTTAAAGTCTGTTATTTTCTCAGAGTTGCCTGTGGGTTAACGAAATATTCGAAGAGGTATTTATTACATTCAATAAATAAAAATTATCATATTCAAGTAATTAAAGTAAAAAAAAACAACAAAATTTCAAATATATATCTTCTATTTTTTAAAAAAAATATGTACATTCTAAAACAAAACTACGATGAACTGTATGGTTTTTTTTTGTGAATGAAGGCCTAGTAGCAATTTAAAACGTTGCAGACAAGAACGTTGGTCAGCTATGTCTCGCGGGCCGTGTGTTTGAGAACCCTGATTTAGTCCCTCTCTTTCTACCCACATTGATGTGCACGTGGGTCACGTCTGGTGATGGAGAGGTCGGAGTTAGAATCCTTGTTGGGTGGTTTTCACTAAGCTATTTGCCTTGTTTTCCCACGCTCATTCTAATAGATATTATCTTTACTGTCCGCTACTCATACCTAATCCATAGAGCTGAGGGTGTAGGGAAGGCGAGGTACAGGCGGTATTTTTACAGTTTTTATATCAAAACAATTCTTTAGTCAATAGAAATTATATATTACTTGATTAGAAATATAGAGCTTAATTTTCTTCACATAATGATCTTTATTAACATTTGTTGAATATCTGCCAAGAATTTCAATCAATATATTAGTATCTTCATTTATTCTCATCTAATGCTGCTGTGCTCACTACAGAAAATCAACAATTACTGTTGATATCGCCAAATGAAGACAATAAACTTTTTGTTTGTACAGGAAGATATTTAAATTCTTTAAACCATTTCTTTTTTTAATATTGCGTCTTACTGCCTGTTTGGGTTATACGCTCATGTACTAATCAATATAATGGTTTTAGGGATTAGAAAGATTATATTTAGAGGAAGCGTATCCGCATTTGCATGGAGGGAGAGTGGAAACCCATTTTGGAAAAACAAACCTCAGTACACCTGACCGAGAATCAAACATCGATCTCCCTGACTGCGAGAGTAGCCCCTTAGACCTTGCAACCACCAAAGTGGGTTGTTATCCATTCCTTCGACTTCGGGGGTAACTGGTTAATGTCACGACGATGGAGACGTCGAGGTCAGACACGCGTGCGTAGGAAAAAGGTCGGCGAGTGTGTTCCGGCAACGTTAGTCGCGGTGGAACAGAAGGATGTTCCGGCAACGTTAGTCGCGGTGGAACAGAAGGATGTTCCGGCAACGTTAGTCGCAGTGGAACAGAAGGATGTTCCGGCAAGGTGAGTCGCGGTGGAACAGAAGGATGTTCCGGCAATGTTAGTTGTGGTGGAACAGAAGGATGTTCCGGCAAGGTGAGTCACGGTGGAACAGAAGGATGTTCCGGCAACGTTAGTCGCGGTGGAACAGAAGGATGTTCCGGCAATGTTAGTTGCGGTGGAACAGAAGGATGTTCCGGCAACGTTAGTCGCGGTGGAACAGAAGGATGTTCCGGCAACGTTAGTCGCGGTGGAAACAGAAGGATGTTCCGGCAACGTGAGTCGCGGTGGAACTGTAACATTGAGTTACATTTGAACTCGCCCCCATGCTAAACTTCATATTCAACTCGCCGAAGAATCATACCACCCGCTCCAAATAATATTCATTAATATTCTAAACCCTACAATAGTACTCTTCACTATTGTAGTTCCTGTAAATTGAGACAACGTTATAGACAATTCAAATCAATAAAATCAATTCAATAGAACTATGGAATACATTGGAATCTGTACTCACCAAATCTATCGTGTGTAGACAACGACGAGCTACACCTGGTAGTAACAGAGACTCCTTCACCGAAGTCAACACCGACTAAATCAAATAGACACTGAAGACACGCCTAGCCATACTAACCACGATCAACAGAGTTCTACCCACCTGCACCCTGGTGAATAGTTCCAGAACTACAGAAATGACGTCCGATTGAAGAATCGCTGCTCAAAATGAATAATGGGACAATAATATCAACAATCCACGTCATGTTCCATTCGTTCTAGAAGGAAGGCCACCGACAGAATTGTTCTTTCCCCCACTTTGTTACCATGCTGTGAAAAACCCCTATTTAAAGTCCTGTAAGCGCATTATTAAAACGACTATTCAACCAACACTGGACGGAGGAACATAGTCCTAGGACTAGGACTATGCCAGGATCATCCGTGATAATCTACGAACTTAAACTATGGCAACGTATACTATGAACTTTATTATTCAAAACTTTAACTTTTGTATAAACCGTGTTTATTTTCTTCGCCAAATAGTAAAAAATATAATGTCTGACGCCATTTGGACGCTCGAGACAGCTGTTTAGTTTGATCTTTACTTTATAATAACTTTGATATATTTCAGTGATGAAAAAGTTAATCATTATTTCATTCTGAAATAATGTTGCATATAAAATGTTTTGATTTCTTTCGTTATTATGAACACTCATAAAATTTAACTTCGAAACGTAAATTGTTTAACTGATAAAATTAATTAGTGATTAATTTTATATTTGATCGTTGTTTAAATGTTTTCACTAGGCTTTGTTTATTGTAATTTGTTAACTTTAAATTCACGAGTAGATGGAAGTTACTAAACTGTTAGTTTAGGTCTTGTAGTCCCGCGGGAGTTTGACTAAAGTCTGTTAGCCAAACTCTCGCGTATTTTAAAAATGTCTAATAAATATTCTTTATATATTTATTATTTAATTTGTTTGAAGTCTGCCTTAAGTGATGCAGTGCAGACACGTTTGAAACAATATAATTAGGCCCATAAGGCTCTTATATAAAGCTTGTAAATTTATTAACTGATTTATTATTTGTTTACTTGTATACTTTTCAACACTGTGGGTTGTTGTTCTCATAAAGACTAGCCCATCTGATTGTTGGAATTGTCTAACAGTAGAGAAGTTCTCGCTAAGGAACTAAACTAATAACTGTTTATTTCTAACATGATTTTTCACTGAACTCAGTACGATTATTGAGACCATGTAATTAATTGAATTCTTTTTTGCTAATTTTTTTTGCTTTGAATAAACCATTTATGGTATTACTATTTAAATCTTGCATTTAATGTCCTTTGTATATTCTATGTAGCTTGCAAACCTCCCTCTAACTTTAAGTTATCGATGGTCGTAAGGAGAAAGGTCAGAGAGAGGGGTGTAACAGAACATGGGGAAGTCCCGGCAACGTGAGTCGCGGTGGGAGGTATGGTGAGGGTGGAGAGAGGGGTGTAACAGAACATGGGGAAGTCCCGGCAACGTGAGTCGCGGTGGGAGGTATGGTGAGGGTGGAGAGAGGGGTGTAACAGAACATGGGGAAGTCCCGGCAACGTGAGTCGCGGTAGGAGGTATGGTGAGGGTGGAGAGAGAGAGGGTTAAACAAATCGTTCTTTCGTAACATAAGACAATTTAATAAGCTCTTTCGTATAGGTGGTGCACCCAGGTGGGTCACCACTGATTGGCCGAGGCTGACTGACTGAGGCTGACTGGCCTAGTGACCGCCGTGAGGCTGTTGCCCGACTAAGAATATCCAAATTGACAGAATCGTCAATCTAGGTCATCCTAGAAAGGGCTGATTTTCTGTTTGAGTACCGAATCACTGTCGTGACTCTTAACCTCGTGAATGATTAATTAATTACCTATGAAGTGAAACCAGTGAGATGCAGCTGTAAAGAAAGTTACAGGAGTATTAGTATGTACACTGTGAAATGGTAAATGGTGATTGTGAGTGATTATGCAGAGTCTCGGGATTTTCTTTTTCTAGGGATAAGGTAGGTGGGTATAGTAGGAATGATAGTTTGTGGTTGATGGCATAACGTGAGTTCGGGAACGGAATTGATAGGATTTTCTTGATTTGGATGGGGACCAGCTCTGATAGATACATTTCCATTCACCATCTGGGGCCGACAACGGCACCCGGATTATCCTCAGGCTCGTAGAAAACAAAGTCGGTTATCCCAGTGGCGTCTGGTGGTTACAAAGGTAGTTGTGTTGGGGTTGGTAAGATTTTCTTTTCTTAGGATTTGGTCTGAAGTGGCTACATTTCCATTCACCATCTGGGGGCGACCCCGGCGCCAGGATTATCCTCTGGCTAGTAGAGAACTTCGTCGGTTATCCCTGTGGCGTCCGGCCGTGACTAAGGTAGTAATGGCATGAAATGAGCGATTTGTGTGTTAAGGTCGGGTTTAGGTTTGGATTTTCTTTCTAACGAGGAATTTATATCCAGCGACTTTTCTGATTTTTTTTCTAGCTAGGAATTTACATTTAGCGTCTTTTCTAATTTCTTACTTTTGTCTTTTGTAGGTTAATTTATTTTTAATCCAGGCTTATCATCTGGGATTTTTTCTTTTTTTCTTGTAGCTATGACTAATTAATCCTACACTAAGCTAGTCTCGGTCGTTTGTAGTAACGTTGTTCTGTTGGGTCGTAGCGTCCTAGTTCCCTGACTATCTCATTCGTGTGTGTATCTGTCTGTTCGTACAGTCTTTTGTTGCGGTCTTTGTAAACTTCCTGTAGCTGCCTGCAGTTTGTCATTATGTGTAATTCTGTGCTTCTAGTGCGCCAGGGTGTCCCAGTGATTGTTCTGAGTATTTTATTTTGTGTTGTTTGAAGTTGTTTTTTGTGGATTTTAGGCCCGTAGCTCCATGCTGGACTGTTGTATAATATTATCGGTTGTATCACTGATTTGTATAATATTTATTTTGTGTGTATTGTTAGCTCCCTGTCCTTTAGTAGTGAATATAGTTGAACGTACCTGCCTGTTGCTTTCTGGTTTATGTCGTCGATATGCTTCTTCTAAGTGAGTCTACAATCTATTGTGATACCTAAATATTTAGTCTCTTTTTTACTGGTATTTCTGTGTCAAACAGTGTGAGTGGTGCCGTTAGATGTTTATTTCCACGACTTATGATTAAGTTTGCAGATTTGGCAGCGTTGACCTTAATCCGCCAGTTTGTAAGCCAGTTTTGTAAATTAATTTAGTATCTCTGCATTGCTAGACTAGCATAGTTAATGTTTTTATTGATGTTGTATATCATGGTGTCGTCATCAAAAAGTCTATAATTAGTTTTTGCTTGGGTTGGAATGTCGGAGATGTATATATTGTATAAAGGTGGTGAGAGTGTAGATCCCTGGGGCACCCCTGCCTTTTTGTAATGTGTGTTGGATTTTGAGCCTTCCATAAATACCTGGAACTCCCTCCGAGTAAGGAAACTGGCGATGTTGTGTATTATCCATTGAGGGTATCCGAAATTGATTAATTTTTGTATCAGGCCTATGTGCCAGACTTTGTCGAAAGCTTTTTCAATATCTAAAAATATTGCTACTATTGATTTTTTCTCTGCGAAAGCTTCTGTCACGTCTTCTATTAGATTTATGACTGGTAATATAGTAGGGTGTTTTTCTCTGAATCCGAATTGAAGATTTTGAAATATGTCTCTGGTTTCGCTAAAGTGGTTTAGTCCTTTTAGTATTAGTTTTTCAAATAGTTTGCTGAGGGAGGAAAGGAGACTAATTGGCCTTCTGTTTTGAGGAAACATCGGGTCCTTTCCAGGTTTGGGGAGCGTTATTACCCTCGCCAGTTTCCACACGTCGGGGAAGTGGCAAAGTGAGAGTAGGGCGTTGAATATTGTAACTAACGTTAGTGTTGGCCTAGTGACCAAGGAATCACCGTATTAAATACCCACCACTGCTGCTTGGCCTTGTCCAATGGGAGAAACAGGGGTTTCCCATTGGTGCGTGCAAATTGGAGGGATAGTGCCCATCACGCGAGCCAATAGAGGCGGGAGTTCTAGACGATGCAGATGCAAAAGTGCATGCTCTAATGCACCCTGAAGGGGTGCACGAGAGCAAATTCCAACACGTACCGACCAATTGGTCACACCATGTGGTTTTTGGGAAATTAACAGATGGGTTGTCGCATTTCGCGAAGTTACTGAAACAAACAAAAAGCATATTATAAGTTAATATTAGTTGAGGAAACAAACATGTTGGGGAACCGACTAAGGGTTTTTTAGAGATACGTGCAGAGACACTACTCTATGGGGGGATGGGTGAGAGCCCCCAAAACACTGTTGTCACATCTCGCTTATCCGAGCAGGTCTTTGGGACGTCGGTGGCACCCTCCAGGTTTGATGACGTAATTCCCACGCCCCTGGATAAAAGGATTGGTGGCACCAGGAAGTCTGTCGTAGAAGGACTGCGCCAGCTTCCGGAAGTGGTCCTTGATGGTAGGCATATCCAGGTCTTGGTGCTGAGTCACATTCCAAACGTACCAAGGTGCGTCCACAGTGATCCTCAGACACCTGCTCTGGAATGCCTGCATCCTCCTCATATACGTGTCTGCCAGGTGGCCCCAAGCGGGACACGCATAGTCGAGGATCAGTCTGAGCAACTGCTTGTACAGTGTCAGACCGTTCCTTGTAGACAGGGCGCTACGCCTGTTAAGCAGTGGGCCTAGGATTCCCATCCTTTGCCTCGCTTTGGTCAGTCGCTCAGTACAGTGAAGTCACCAGGTCAGCTTGGTGTTCAGCGTAAGTCCCAAGTACTTAGCACTGTCCGCCCATCCGATCTGCTCTCCAAACAGCCAAAGTGGGGCCGGCCTGTAGAACTTTCTTTTCCATGTGAAGAGCACTGCTGTGCTCTTCTCCACGTTAATACTCGTTCTCCAGGTAGTCAGCCACCCCTCCAACTGCGTCAGGTGCATCTGGAGTCGCCTCTCCACCAGCTGCCTTCGCCATGACTCTGCTACTAGATCCGTGTCGTCCGCATACAGTGCCAACTTGGTGTCTGGGGATTTTGGAATGTCGTTCAGATACAGACTGAAGAGCACCGGGCCCACGAGGGAACCCTACGGGACTCCAGCACATATGCTTCTGACTTGGGCTGCCAACTCAGGGACAGAGGGGACCACCACCTGTCCATGTTGAAGGAAGGAAGTTGGAGACCGGGACCGACTGCACCTCACCCCCTTTGCCTCCATGACCAAGGGGGGAGATTTGTAATATTAGCCGCTGGCTAACTACAATAATACAGAAAATCACGGACTTACCCTATTCTACTGATGCCGTCTGCTGCCAACTCTAGTGTAAACACGCCAGGCCCACTTATACACACGCACCTGATCGACTCAACAGCCCTCAACATACTGAGAGGCGCTTACCAAGGCGCATCGCGACTGTTCACCAGAACCAAAGACCTTAGGTGGAAAAGAAGAAACACTCCGCTAGTTCCATGACCCTGCTTCTACGATCATCTAGACGCTCGTCGAATGTTCTACTCCCTATCTCTGATCTTTGGATTTCCTCCCTTGTGACTTCCCATGGTTCCGTGTTCTGCAAGCTGTGTTTTTTTGTATATAAGAAGGATCGTGTGAATTATATGCCACTCTTGGGTTGGATTAGGAGGTCGCTTGACCAGGCGAACGCACCAGAATTAACAATGTAAACTAAATTCATTTTCGACGAAATCTTTAACTTTTCAAAATTCCTTTTTTAGGCTCATTGTTATTATTATCATAATGTGTAGGCTTGATCTTTTAAGCTCTTTTTTTTTGTGATTTTTCCAATGTGAACGGACTTAAGTCCTTTTAGCTTTAACTTTTAGAAAAACCTTTTACGATTCTACTACGTTTGGCGTTGTGATTATTTAATGGACAGTTGATCTAAACTTTGTTATGAACTTGGCCGTATGTCCGGCAGGATTGAACCTATAATTTTGAGCATAAATAAAAAAAGGCACTGCCTTTTGTTAGTTATTCATAGGTGGATGGGTCCGATTCTGAACTTAAGACTTATGCATTATGTCATTCACAAGCGGCCTTTACCCATGAACTTTAACTTAATGAAACACCTTGCGAGGTTAATATTTAAATTTAATTGTAGTAGAGTAGTTCTGGTTAGGTTATATAGTTGTTATGTTCCTTTTTGAACAGGTATTGTAAGTTATATTGTGGTAATTATTGTATTTAACTATGAGAGGTTAGGATGCGGCTTAATATGTTTTTTCACGCCTAACTAAAATTTTCCTTAGCAAGCGAAGATGATCCTTTTTTTTTAATTTGGTGCTCTTTGTATGAGGCCATGGAATGAGATTGTGAAGGCGTTGCTGATTTAATAGTTTGATAATTGTTCATTGTCTACACATATATATATTGTTATTCTCATTTTTATCTTGGGAAATAAAAAAATAAAAAATAAATAAACTACTGTTAACTAAAGGTGTTAGTTTTCCCTCTAGTACTATCATCCTTCAGTATTATAAGTTACATTATTTACATGAGGTAATTAATATTAATGATATGTCGTGTTCCTGGGCACGAGTTATCTATGTTTAAGAAGGGCTGTGAGGGCTTGTCCGTAATAATTCTAAATTGCGTGTGGTGGGTATTTTGTGACATAGCCAGCATTTTTATGCACTTTTATCTCCCCTGCTCACTCTATCATTCACTTTACCTTTTTATTTACTTGATTCCCTCTAACTTTGGAAGATGTGTTACAAGCTGTCCAACTCTGCTTTAGAATTAGTGCACGGTTGAGTTCATTATAATATTTGTATTTAATATTTTGTTTCATGATCCAATCACCCGACATGGCCACCGCACCTGGGAGCTTGGTCAGCAGCAAATATGATATCTACAGACTAACTTCGATGGACATTCACCAGGAGCTCAAGGCGAGAGACATCTCATTTCCCCCAGATGCTCTCGTCAGCGTGTTGCGGGCCTTGCTATCAGAGAATATTTGTAAGTTAAATGACTCTGATATTATTAATATTAGCCATCCTTCTCTGGGTAATCGCGACCCTTGTAAGGCAGATATTGTAGAGCTAGATGGGGCTAAAGAACAGACTAGTCCCCCGATAAATCCCGTTAGAGATCAGCATAATACTACCCCTTCCAAAACATTGAGTAAGGTTGCCAGCAAAAGCATTAAATTATTGCCAGTCTGCGCCGGACAATCTTGTAGCGTACTATTTAATTTTTTGTTAGAGGCGAACAAAGTTTCAAAACTTAGACTGGTTGGGGATACTGAGTTTCTAATCCTTTGTATTGGGAAGACCACTGTTTGTTTAGCACACTTAATTTCAGAATCCATACAATTAGGTCTTCACTGGGATGCAGCGAGAAGCCGTATTTTAGGGTCTTTGGTCTCCAGAAGAGAGAAAGAAAGACTATGTAGGGAACATGTACGACGTTTTCAACGGCCCCAAGAACCGTTTAGGGTTTTCATCTTGTCCATTTCGGAAGCTGCAGAAACTTTAAACCTCGATCTTGACGAGGGAGAAGTTTTGGAAATTATCCTAGAGAACATATCCCCTTTAACTAGGAGGCACTTTGTGTTTTCACACAAGCCGGCCACCTTATCTGACCTATATGCGCTAGCTTCCAACATTGAAGGTTCTCTACTAGCATGGAAAGAATACCTGGATGCCCATCCAGCACCTGTATCAGGTAGTAGGCATCAAAATAGAGCTTCCCCAGGTAATTTGGTACTGCCCAATCACCCCCCGGAGACCTCTCGGCGCCATTAGGTTAGACAGACAGGTGGATCTGTCACGTATTAGGTGTTTTAGTTGTCGTCAGTTAGGGCATTTCCAACGCGATTGTCAGTCGGGAAACGTGTGACGCGTGGGGGCGAGAAGGGAACTGCCACGCGTAAAAGTAGTAAAAGAAGTAACCCCCTTCCCACCATTGTGAGAGTTACGATCGGGTCAAGTTCCGGTTGGGCGCTTTTAGACTCTGGTTCTAGTGGATCATTTATTAATACTGAGTTTTTGAGTAAATTAAATAATTCCTGTAAGGTTGTCATTGAGAAGGGGGATTCCAAACCGTTCGTTATGGGGAATGGTAATATATTATTAGCGCAGGAAAGAGTATGCTTATCCATAAAAATCATGGGGTTTTCATGGAAGAGGAAATTATTTTGTGTTCAGTCTCTCCCTTATGACATCATTTTAGGGAATGATTTTCTATGGGAAACGGGGGCCATTATTAGTTCAGGACGCAGAGAGTTAACCTTTGAGTTCTCGCCTAAGACTAGAATAAATTTTTGTTGTTCTGCTAGTGTGTGTGGCATCCATCTTTTAAATAGTAGTGAGGACCCAATTAATGGAGTTATTTCTAGATTTTCGGATGTGACTACTACCCGGTTAGGGAAATGTGATATTCTCCCCTATGAAATTATAGTTCAGGATAATATCCCTATTAGGTCAGGTCCATACTCCTGCGCCCCCCTAAGATGAAGATTTTCCGGGAATTGATTGAAGACCTGGAGTCAAAAGGAGTTATCCGCTCATCAAAC
The DNA here is from genome assembly GCA_033556935.1 of Timema podura. Taxonomy (NCBI): domain Eukaryota; kingdom Metazoa; phylum Arthropoda; class Insecta; order Phasmatodea; family Timematidae; genus Timema; species Timema podura. The sequence continues at coordinate 39,643,490 of JAVRXN010000006.1, read as the reverse complement.
TCCCCGTACGCCATCCCTGCATTTATTATCCCTAAAAGGGACGAAGGTTACAGACTCATCGTAGATTACCGTAAGATTAACAAGAAGATACAGTTCGATCCGTACCCTATACCAAGCATAGAATCTGCCTTTCAACATCTAGGTAGGGCTAAAATATTAATTTAATTTACCTTAACACTAGCTTCCTGCAGTGTGCATTAGTAGAATTTTCGAAGAAGTTCACAGCTTTCGTCACCCCTTGGCGTCAATATGAGTTCATTCGTGTCCCCCTGGGTTGCAGCATTGGTGGGCAAGCGTTAAGTCGTGTCCTTGATCATATATAAGCTGACATTAAATTAGAGTATGTTTTTAACTATTTAGACGAGATTTGCGTGTATAGTGACTCTTTAGACGTCCACGTGAGACATTTATAAGAGATATTAAGTCGTCTACGTAGTGTGGGTCTCACGGTCAATCCCGATAAAGTTACATGGGCTAAACCATCAGTAAAGTACCTAGGGTATGTTATTTCCTCGGGGAACTTACTTGTTGGTCCCGAGCGCGTCTTCCCGATTGTTGATTATCCCCCCCAAAAAACCTCAAGGGCGTGATGAGATTTATTGGGATGTGCGCTTATTATGCGAGATTCATCCCCTCCTTTTCGGATATCACTGTACCTTTACATTCCTTAAAAAAGAAGGGAGTTGTGTTTTGTTGGGGTGAAGAGCAATCTAGAGCTTTTGACCTTTAAAAAAAAAGCTGATCTCCCCTGAGGTATTGCGTTTGCCCGATTTTTCTTTGCCTTTTCTCCTACATGTTGACGCGTCTTCTGTTGCCTTAAGTGCTGTACTTTCTCAGAGGACTTCTGAGGGTGTAAGGCCGGTAGCGTTTGCCAGTCGGACACTCTCGGGGGCCGAGAGAAAGTACAGTGCCTATGAGAAGGAATGTCTCGCCTGCGTCACGGGCGTCGAACGCTTCGCTGACTATTTAGAGCAAAGGGAATTTGAATTATACACCGATAATCAGGCTTTAGCGTGAATGTTAAACCATCCCAAACAGTTGGGCAAAATTGGGAGATGGGTGTTAAGATTATCCAGGTTTAAGTTTTCTATTCACCACATTTCAGGGAAATTATATACTACCGCAGATGCCTTGTCTCGCATGACAAAGGATTGTGGTCACATAGTGTCAGGGGGCGGTAACCTGGTGGCGGTTGTAATCCGTTTCATTCCTGAGTCCTTTGTTGCGATTAGAGATCATCAGGGTAATGACCCTTGGTACATCAGTATCATGGAAAGTATTTGGAAAGGAGGAAAAGTAGGACAGTATTCCATTTCTAGAGATCTTCTTGTTATTTCTGATGCTAGAGGGAAAGGTAAGAAGGTGGTGGTGCCCACTGCCATACGTCCCATGTTGTTACGCTACTTTCATAACTCAGTGTTTGGTGGTCATTTAGGGGTAATGAAAACTGTAAAAAAGGTGTCACGAGAATTTTTCTGGACCGGGCTATATAATGACGTCAGGGAGTGGGTTAGCCGCTGTGAAGAATGCCAGAAGGCTAAACCCGCCCAGAATTCCAGAGTTGGGTTCCATTCGGCCGATGTTGCCCAACGGACCTGGGATAAAGTTTTCGTTGATTATGTAGGGCCTATTACCCGTTCGACCTTGGGTAACTCATGCATTCTTGTTCTTGTTGATGCCTTTTCTAAGTTTGTCCTTCTGCTCCCTTTGCGTAATATGAAAGCGACCACCACTGTCAACGCCCTGTGAAGGCGCGTCTGGTCCCTTTTTGGCGCCCCCCACACGATTGTAATCAATAATAGACTCTGCTTCCGGTCTGCCTCTTTTAAAGACATGTGTTTCGGCTGGGGTATCAAACACGTCACTATCAGCCCCTATCACCCTGGGCCAAATCATGTAGAGCGCTTCAATAGGAATTTTGTAGTAGCCCTTACTATATTTCATAACCAGGCTCAAGATCGGTGGGATCGGGATATGGACTTCCTTAACTTAGCTTTTCACTCCGCCTTTCACGAATCCATAGGATGTTCTCCCGCCTCTGTATTTCTAGGTAGAGAGTTGAACCACCCCCTTTTGTCTATTTGGGACGTGGGTCCATTTTTGGAAGAGAATGATGTGACTCCTCATGAGGATAGATGTAGGCACGCCCTGGACCATCTTATAAGAGCTCAGAGAAGGGTCGCTAACCAGTACAATAAGAATAGACTTCCGGTTCCATTTAAGATAGGCGAGCATGTTCTCTGCAGAGAATTCCCCTTGATCTCCGCAGTGGATAAAAAGTCTGCTAAGCTGTGCCCAAGGTGGAGTGGACCATGGAAGGTTGATAAATTCCTAACCCCGGTCACGGTCCTTCTTAATATGTTAGCCAACGCATCGGTTATTAGGCGCGCCCACGTCAGTCATGTCAAGCCGGTGAACCCAATAGTCACGAAGGATGATTATGTATCTAATTTTAAGCTGCAGTAAGTAATCTAAGTTGGAGTATAAGTAATTTATATTTGGCGCCATAATTTTTTTTAAGTGTCTACCTGCCTTTATGGTAAGCTTGGGCCCAAGCATAAATATAACTCTGTCAGTGACCGAGCATAAATATAACTCTGTCAGTGATCGAGCATAAATATAACTCTTTCTGTGGGCGTGCTTCTCATGACAATATGAACGATATAAAAAAGGGGTGGTGCAAAGTGAGTTTATATCATCATTGAAAATGATGAATCTATTTATTTAAAATATTTTTTGGCATTTAGCCATGTGTGAATATCAAGAATGCAAGAATGGAAGTCAGTGCTTCAATGCAGCAAGTAACTAGTGGTTGCTTGTAATGGTTGCCCTCGTATAAGAGCGAGATGGCAAGGGACTAGCCATAGTGAGAATTGTTATGATCCGATGCCCACGACTACTGTTTTCATGTATGATTGCACGAACATTTAACCTTTTCTTTTTGTTCACAGCTCTCAGGACTCCCTCCCCTATTCTGTCTCCCCCTCCCCCCTATCTTTTCCGTCGTTCTTTCTTACGCCGCTGACTGGCGGAGTGCGACATCCTACGAGTAGCCTCTTGACGACTCTGGAGTGGGATGCTGGTTCTGGGACGAAATTGGAGAAAGCGTCGAACATTGGATGGAGGGCGACCGAGCTACAACCCAGGCCTTCCTGGGGCTGCTGACTCAGGGACAGAGGGGACCACCGCCTGTCCATAATGAAGGAAGGAAGTTGGAGACCAGGACCGACTGCGCCTCACCCCCCTTTGCCTCCATGACCAAGGGGGGGGAGATTTGTAGCATTAGCCACTGGCTAGCTACAATAATACAGAAAATCACGGACTTACCCTATTCTACTGATGCCGTATGCTGCCAACTCTAGTGTAAGCACGTCCGGCCCACTTATACACACGCACCTAATCGACTCAACAGCACTCAACATACTGAGATGCGCTCACCAAGGCGCATCACGACTGTTCACCAGAACCAAAGACATTAGGTGGAAAAGAAGAAACACTCCGCCAGTTCCACGACCCTGCTTCTACGATCATCTAGACGCTCGTCGAATGTTCTACTCCTTATCTATGATCTTTGGTTTTATTCCCTTGTGACTTCCCATGATTCCGTGTTCTGCAAGCTGTGTATTTTGTATATAAGAAGGATCGTGTGAATTATATGCCACACTTGGGTTGGCTTAGGAGGTCGCTTGACCTGGCGAACGCACCAGAATTAACAATGTAAGCTAAATTCATTTTCGAAATCTTTAACTTTTCAAAATTCCTTTTTTGGGCTCATTGTTATTATTATCATAATGGGCAGGCTTGATCTTTTAAGCTCTTTTTTTGTGATTTTCCAATGTGAACGGACTTAAGTCCTTTTAGCTTTAACATTTAGAAAAACTTTTACGATTCTACTACGTTTGGCGTTGTGTTTATTTAATGGAGAATTGATCTAAACTTTGTTATGAACTTGGCCGTATGTCCGGCAGGATTGAACATATAATTTTGGGCATAAATAAAAAAAAGGCACTGCCTTTTTTTAGTTATTCATAGGTGGATGGGTCCGATTCTGAACTTAAGACTTATGCATTATGTCATTCACAAGCGGACTTTGCCCATGAACTTTAACTTAATGAAACACCTTGCGAGGTTAATATTTAAATTTAATTGTAGTAGAGTAGTTCTGGTTAGGTTATATAATTTTTATGTTCCTTTTTGAACAGGTATTGTAAATTATATTGTTGTAATTATTGTATTTAACTATGAGAGGTTAAGATGTGGCTTAATTGGTTTTTTCACGCCTAACTAGTATTTTCCTTAGCAAGCGAAGATGATTTTTTTTAATTTGGCGCTCTTTGTATGAGGCCATGGAATGAGATTGTGAAGGCGTTGCTGATTTAATAGTTTGATAATTTTTCATTGTCTACACATATATATATGTATTGTTATTCCCTTATTTTTGGGGGAAATTAAAAAAAATTAATATAAACTACTGTTAACTAAAGGTGTTAGTTATCCCTCTAGTACTATCCCTCTAGTACTTCGTTATTATAAGTTACATTAATTACATGAGGTAATTAATATTAATGTAATATCGTGTTCCTGGGCACGAGTTATCTATGTTTAAGAAGGGCTGTGAGGGCTTGTCCGTAATAATTCTAAATTGCGTGTGCTGGGTATTTTGTGACACAGCCAGCATTTTTATGCACTTTTATCTCCCCTGCTCACTCTATCATTCACTTTACCTTTTTATTTACTTGAATCCCTCTAACTTTTTGAGATGGTTTACAATGTTCCTCAATTACAAGGATGCGCGTGACGCGTTGCACCCTAACCCTAACACGAGTGTGGCTGTGGCATGCTACACGACTGCTATGGCTAGGTAGCACTTATACAGCATCTTTGAAAACTTGGGTATACGAGTTTTGTATCACGATACAGATAGCGTCCTATTCACAGAAATTCCCGGATATTGGAGTCCACCGACCGGAGTCATTTTAGGTAACCTCAATGACGAACTTCAAGATTACGGTCTTGGAAGCTATATTAGCGCATTTGTATCTGGCGGCTTCAGAAATTACGCTTACCAAATTTTTGTTGGTGGCGACCCTGCCAAAATAAAAACGGTGTGCAACGCACGCGGGATCACCATAAACTACGGCAACTGGAATGACGTTAATTTTGACATTTTTAAAGCGATGGACACCGAACAGGCTGCGGAAAGATACATACAGATACCACAAAAAATTGTAAGAAATGGTCTTTCGACCATATGTACGGTTTCGCAGAATAAATTCTACCGGCCAGTGTACACCAAACGGCAGATAACTGATGAATTTAACACGATGCCATTTTAGTATCAGAGTCCTTGTAAACACGCTCACCACGACTAAAAGGTGATCATTTATACGAACTGAATAGTCATATTTTTTTCCTTTCATTCTAGAAAGTTCCACTGACATACCACTTTTCAAAAATTTGATATTTTATCTTATTTTTCTCTCCATGAAAACACACAATTTTTATATATTTTATATGCCCCCGGGATAATTTTTCATATTTTTTTATCCACCAGTACAATGCTTCACCTACCTGATTTTGTCTAGTCAAATAGTTATTCGTATATATATATTTATTTTAATTTTCATCAAATTTGTTTCATTTCTTGTAAATATATTAAATTGAAACCATCTGGCTGTGTATATATTCAAATTATCTTTAAGGTAGACTTTGTAAATTAATTTAGATTTTTAGTACCGAGGCCACTATTCTTATTACGACCTCAAGAATTTGATTATTATTTTCTCTACACCTAAACATGTAAGGTGTAATATATATTCTACAACTATCATTTTTTGTAAATAACCATTGCAAGTAGACTTTTAATGGTGTGAGCTATACTCTAAAAGCATTATTTCTGTAAATAAATATTCGTATTGTGAAAGAAAATTCTAATTCTTTTATTTGTGTAAATAAATATTCCAAGTATACTTTTCGTGGTGTGAGCTATATTTGTAAAACTTATTATAAAACTGTTATCTGTGTAAATAAATATTCCAAGTATACTTTTTACGGTGTGAGCTATATTTGTAAATCTTTTTTTGTGTGAATAAATATTATAAATCTGTTATGTTTGTGTTTTAACGTCTATACCCAAACAACCACTCTCCTATACTATAAATACAAGTTTATTTAGCTTAGAAGCTCAGTCTCAAACATTATGGATAAAAGAATTATTGTTTCTAAAATAATTAAATCCTTTTACTTGCTCTTTGGGTAGCAATCTAACCTCACAACAATTACAATTTATAAATTAAAAAATGAATATATGTGTGCGTGTGTGCGTGCGTGTTTGTCACCTTACCTTAAACCACCATTAGTTAAAATTGTAAACTACTCATATCCTACAGCTTGGATACATAATTCTTTCTAAAACTATATTAACTACACATGTGTAATAATAATTATAATAATAATAATAATAATGTTTTCTTACTAGTTATTTTATTGACAAACAGTAAGTGATTAATACATTTTATTAAAAACATTCATAGCATACAACAAAAACCATATAAAGTGTTTTTAAAATAAAATTCACAATATTATTTAGGTATTGTGAGCTCTACAATTAATTAAGCGGAGCTCGACCGGTATGGTTGGTTGAGATGACTGGAGTTCAAAAACTCTCCTATCAAACTGAGGGTATTTTCAACTCTCTCTTCACGCAAATGCGGGTACACTTACCCCGCATAAATATTTTCAATATTCCTAATCCTATTAGTGTATTTAAATTATTGTATAAGTAGTAATAATTACATTTACTAAATATGGCACAAGTAATTGGAAATGTCATAATTAACAATTTTACTCGCTAGATGTCAAAAAATGAAAGTGATTAAGAAATGAATACAAGTGAATACAAGTTTGGCTTATCATAATAACTTAAACGACTTTATGTGTGGGTGTGGTGTGTGTGTGTGTGTGTGTGTGTGTGTGTGTGTGTGTGTGTGTGTGTGTGTGTGTGTGTGTGTGTGTGTGTGCGTGTGAACTTGCCACCTTACCTTAAACCAGATTTAGTTAATTTATAAACGCTATTGAAACAGTAAAACTGTTTGCAATTATAATAAAACGTTATATTAACTCACATGTGTGAACTTAAATTATAACATTTACTAGTCTGCACTATTTGATACTTCATTCCGGCAAAGATGTCACGTGTCTATTGCTAACTTATCTATGTTTTTGAATATCCTATGATTTTATAAGCAATGTGTTATAGGTTTAAAAAAATAAAAATAATAACATTTTCTTACTAGTTTTTTTTATTGAAAATGGGCAATTCATTAATTAAACACTTTCATAATGTGCAATCACAAGAACAACATAATGTTGTTTTACAAGCAACAATATTATTTAGTTCTTGTGACCGCTACAGATAATTAAATTGAGTTTTGCGTGCAACATGAAGTATATAGTTATTATTATTATTATTATTATTATTATTATTAGCACCGCGTCTTACTACCCGTTCGGGTTATACGCACTTACGCTAATGTGCAATGGTAGGATGATATTGAGATGAAATGGAGGACCTACAGTTTAACGTGGAATCCGAACCACGGTGGAGGCCTGGCATTCCTCACATTCACAAGTTGTGATTAATACACGTCTTGTCAGAGGTGAAGGAAGGGTTTGGCATTCAGATAAATCTGTGCCGGGACCAAGGATTGAACCCCGGACCCTCAGCACAGAAGTCTGACACCTCCCCCCTAGACCACCAGGTCACCAGTATATAGTTAATTGTGATAGTAAGGGAAAACATAATCACTCTTTTACCTAATAAAACATATCGGGGGAATATAATCTCTTCTACCATCTAGAAAATGAGTAGGAGTCACCCCCAAAATAGTTCAGGATACACTGAGAGGTGCTAGAACGCATATTGACACTGTCTCCAATGTATTTACCTTGCATTCTTACTATTCCAACATCCTCAAGCACAATAACGTTTGTCTCATTGTTGGCCTCTTCCGATAGCACAACGTTATAACTTTTGTTTTTCTCAAGTTCGTTTAAGCACTTGACACGATTTTATTCTTATTTCTCTATCTTCTCTAACGCACTGCACAATACGTCCTCGTCCCAACAGACATCCTGGTGATTAGGATTTGGAGGTGTTTGATGACAATGATGTTTGTGTCAAATAAAGTTGGGTAGCTTTTAATAAGTTCCCTCACAAATGCCGCATTTAAATGGCAACTGGAGATGTAGCAAAATAAATATCCCTGGGAGAAAAAAACATTGTCTCTCAAGCAGCAACGCCCCCTACTCACAAAGAGTTATCTTATAAATATTCCTATCTCAAGTTTTTCCAAATGTCACCACTAGTTCCAATGACTTCAGCAGAGTGCTACTGCAACATTACTAACATTGCAACATTTAAACATCACACTTTGTCCTCCGAGATAAATCATACAGTGTTGTTTGGATTTAAATCACTTACAATCCAAATAATAGGCATACTTGGGAAGTAAGACGTTACCGAAACTGCTTAGACCGTTTATGTAGTCATCCGGCGTTTCACCCATAATTTTAACGTTTGAATAAGTTTTGTACATTGTTAAATCCTCGAGATTTATGGGTTCTTCAGAATTTAGCTCCTCCTGCTCCGTTTGCGGTGGGGACGTGGGTGATTCTGGCTGTGAGTACTCTGCTGACTGATGTCTGGTAGGCAGACGACTATGGCAGCGGGTACTCAGGTGACTCTGGAGGCGGGTATGCTGGTGAATCTGGGGTGAGGGCGGTGACTGTGATGTCGTGAATCCTGTTGGCGTGTGTTGTGGAGCGTGGAATTGTGGTGGGCGCCTAGGCAACACGACCACAACGTCCCCTTTGCAGAAATTGTACACAGCACATGTCATATCACACAGGTAAGTCTCCTCGATTATTTCGTAGGGTAGTACTTCATTCGCTCTTATCGTGTGACAGGTAGAGTCACAGAACTCGATGTAGCCTCGCTTCTCTCTGTCATGGTTCACTACTTTGTAAATTACATGTCTATCGCTCACAACCACACTGTGAATATTTTCTGCTGTAATATATGCACGCCCCGCAATCGTATGAACTACAAACATTAAATTAATATAGCTGGTTCCAAGCATGGTGAGCGTACCTGACCGCTAAATGTGCTGGATGGTTTGTAGGGTCCGCTGTGCAATACGGTATTACACGTGCACATGTATAAACTGCCCAGTTGCCCGAAGTTGTTGTTAAATTCTTGACTCTTAAACGCGTTCAAAGTTCACAATGGTAGGTGAACCGGGTCTTACTCCGGTGCAGTTAGATACCAGTTTTTCGTTATTCAGCTCACACACGTCTTCATCTGTTAGAGTACCAAAACGTCAGGTTAAAAATACACAAAATTCAACATCTAGATAGGCTATTAAGCGTCTCCCAAAATTTGTATTGACAGCTTTTAATTTATCCACCGAGTACTTTTGATCGACGATTAGATCACAAAATTGTAATGTCTGCACGGCATCAACAATATCTACCAGCTGCCGTAATTTGTCCATCTTTATCCGCTCTACAAACGCTTATAAATAGATGACCAAGCGGGCCCCTCTATATATCCACTCCTTCTTCCCTCGATCGAAGTCACGTGGTTCGAGATGAACAGTGTCAATTACCTCCCTGTGATATATTACTGTCCCACTAGTCTTGTTGAGCCACCAAACTGGCATCAGTCGTCTGGGAAAACCCGTTGCCCGGGAGAGGATTGAGACATCCCCCATTTCTGTCTCGACATGTCGAGACTCCAAACTGACACCGCAGGGTTTCATGTGATTATTCTTGTCTCGACTTGTCGAAGCGTCAATTTTACTACGGTCGATTTATGTAAAACAGTGTAGATTTACCCTTACTCGTCAATTGTGCTCTCACATCCACCTAGTGCTGATGTACTCTCGGGAATCCACCAGTTGAGGGTAGGGATTTTCTGAACCAAATTCTGTTACAGATTCTACCTAGTCTAATTATATTAAGCGGTCGACCAGTTTTAACTGATGTTTGATTTCGCTCTCGTGAATGTGCAGCTGTGAAAAATATCGAGGTTTGAATTGCGGTGGGCATGCCACCTAAATGTCTGGCACATATAGTTCTGGTGGGGGAGGTACAAATCGAATCCCTGTGAGTAAACTATTAATAACTGCCTCCAGCTAAATAATGCTGGAACATTTTCTTAATCATCCCCACCACATTAAATTAATTAATATATAGACGTTTAGCCAGAATTGGTGCGTGTAACTCATCTAGTTATAGCAGTGGAGGTCAGGTGCTCGAATATCTGCTGAGATATACTGTCACTTGTTCTTAATTAATGGTTTCATTTTCTCTCACTCCACGTAAGCGCTGAAATATATCTACCGCACTCCTCCACCAAAAGTGGTGCATGGTTGATACCTATATCCACCCATGTCGATGGACGATACCGAACAGCCAATTTTACCAGACTTTTGTGGTGGGGATAGCGGCCCCTAAATGAGGATTCCGAGGCCCTGATTGTGCATAATCAGAGCAGTGTCAATGTTCTCTTGTTGAAACATAACCGGGAAAAAACCCATTACCACATAGGTCGGGGTAGGGATGGGGTGGGATTTGCGAAATAATTCAAGGTCATGGTATATTCTTGTCTCAATTTGTCTTGTCGATCCACCAAACTGGCGCCAGGTATGAGTCATCAGATTTGCGACAGTGCGATGACATCATCGGGAAAACCCATTGCCACATAGAAGGGGGAGGGGGAGGGTTGCTTAGGTCAATGACCTCATGTACTATCTCACGATCTATTCATGTCTCAACTTATCTTGTTGAGCCGCCAAACTGGCGCCAGCATTGCGATGACGTCACCGGGAAAATCCATTGCCACATAGATGGGGAGGGGAAGGGTTGTGATACCAAAATAGATTCAGGGGCTTGTAAGAGGGAGCCATTGCCGGATGCTCACACTCTATGTTAAACGGTCGTCCGGAGAGGTTCGTGATGTGCCCTCAGTAGTGATGCTTGGGACGTCGTGGAAGGAGCGCCCGACAAGGTGGACTGAACGTTCCCTCTGCCGATAAATAAAATAAACTCCAACGCCCGGCCCAAACCTACCCAGACATCAAAAAACCAATGAGCATACATAAAAACCAATGAGCACACATAAAAAACAAATGAGGCAGGAACAAACCCGTTTGGACAAGAATAAACCACTGAAAGGGGGTCTGTGGAAGGGGGAGGGGGAAGCTAACAGCCTATCATATGCCAGGGATTTCAGCCAATCACAGCCCTGTCACACACGATTGCGAGACAATGATTACAATACTCAATATCTCATGATCGTGGTCAAATTGGGGTGAGGGGGACAGTTAGGTAGTCATGTATCTCTCTATTAATATTTTTCTATATTTGACTCGAAAGACTCAAATAAAATAATATTTAACCAAAATAGTTGCATATTTGGAGGCTGCTGGCCAGAGGTATTATTCATATCGGATTTTACCTATTGCCGTTTACAGATGGGTACATGATTAAATCTCATCTGGACACTCTTTTGGTTTTAAAATAAATAGAAGCACATAACTTTAAAAAATTTTGTTAAAATTAATGCAACATGCCAAACAATGAAAATCAATTTTTTAGTCCACTTAGTATGTTTATTACAGAGATTAATAATCACTACCTGCATCGGTGGGCACGTTGTCTCCATGGTGTGAACCCGCAAGCGATCTATACCAACCGAGTAGCTCCTCAATTGTCCTCACGAGGCTGAGTTGACCCCGTTCTAGACCCACTGCTTAACAGAAAAATTCTGAAAGTGCCAGGGATACATTCCAGGAAATCTGGATCTGTGTTTTTCTATTAAAGTGTTCTTCATTTGCTGAATTCTAATAGTGTCCAACACAATAGTTCTCAAACCCTGTTCCGCAATTGAAGACATAGGGAATGACTACCATATTCTGTGAAATAACTGTCTTTTATAGCTTAATAAAAAAGTGAAAGTGGGAAATTTTCCAAAATCAGTACATCCAACCGGGATTCGAGTTTTTACCTCCCCGTCACCGACAAACCAGACTAGACGAGCTTGATGTTTAGTTCGTGTGCCTATCTATGGAAGTTGAATAATATTGCTGATGAGTGTGTCTTACTAAGAAATCCCGTGACTGCTCTACTTACAATTATTTGGAAACTGATTATTTTATTACTAACTGCATCTCTCATTTGAAAAATAGAAGTGTTGGAATTTTAAAAAGGAACATTCTTCATTTATTTAATAACGTTTGAATACGCGAACGAGTTCCACCATAAAGTAAAGCAGAATGAAGTCATGTCTTCCACTTCGGTGGGTGAATGGTCTAGGCCATGGTGTCAGTCTCGCATTAGACTAGATTGACAACGTTGGGGAGATGGGGTTTTGAATCCCAGTTGGATGTAATGAGGGTAGTTTTACCTGAATAGTTTTCCACTCCCCTGCAAATCTTGGTAAATTACCTCTAAATTCTATCTTCCTTGCCCTAGATAATTAGCATAATTAGTACACATGCGTAGAGCCCAGATGGTTAGTAAGACTTGGGAACAAAATAAGTCATGTACAGAGGTTATGGTAGTACTAGAAAAATATAAACACAAAATTAGGATATATTCCTTACAATTGAAAAAAAATGTTGGCTTCAACTCGAGCAAAACTTATCAATAGCTGTAATGTGAATGGTCTGTTAAAGAGATGGCAAGCTCCTTCTTATTTCTCGACTCCCCGTGTACTCCTGCACCTGCAAGTATTTTTTCTTCTATTCGACATTCTCCCTTCCCCTCCACCCTTCATCCTTACCTACGATGGCCGTGCGCTCAGTCAGCCAACACTCGGCAGCATCACCAGCTGGGCCCAGATATAGATTCTAATTTAACTAATATCTTAAGTTTTGTGTTGTGACCACAGGATTTTATCAAGAAATTTTTATCTCACAGCTCATAGCTAGGACCCTATGGTTTTAATTTAGTCTAGTTCTCCATATTTCTTTGTTGAAATGAAGGTGTTTTTTGACAATCGACTTTTTTTTCTCGTTGAGCAAATAGAAAACCCATAAAATCCAAGAGAGATTCTTAAATCTGTCTTTTTTCCTTCAACGTACTCCTGTTATTTGCTGATAAATTAGTTCAATAAGACGCACATGTTTCGGTATATCTTTCGAGTAGTATGGTGGACTCTTAAATTACTATTTGCAGTATTAATGAATTGTAATAATCCTACTGCAGATTCCTTCTGAAAAGAATTAATGTCTAGCAATTTAGTGACTTAGGTTGTTCTTGCACGATAATTATTTAAAGCAATTATGAGATTCCAGAGAGTAAGACATGTACAGATTGACCTTATACAAAAATTTTTTTTTAAATCTTATGAGCTAACTTGCTATAGTTGTGAGTACGACACTGCTCGTTGTGATGAAACTCCCTATTAAAGTTGACTTGCTATAGCTGGGCAATCGTGTGACGTCACAATGTTTTGGTGCGCTTGCGCTCTCTCAGTCTACAAAGCTACGATGGTTGATTGTAATGTTTATACCCAGCGAAGAAAGACCTTGTGTTTTTTTTAAATGGTTCATAGATTATTATTAAATCCAGTGAATAAATGTAATATACAGAATAGTACTAACATGAACGTTTGAGATGCACAACTTATTGTTATACTCTCGAGAATATTACATTGATAGTGACTGATAACTGATATGCTATTAATGTGGCACAAATCACTTACGTCACTGTAATCTAGTCACTCCTTTTATTAACGATCCGGCCCGCGTGTACCAATGTTTGGGATTGATGGCTGAGGAATCCCTATTTATAACAACCGGGAGGACCACTAAATTAAACAACTCAGACCTAATTATTATTTTATTATATCTCGCGCACAAAAGAATACCTTGTTCGGTCACTTCATTTTAGATAAAAAAACAAAAGACTACAGGCCCATGCCAACAGAAGAGATAATAAAATGAGCATAGCAAATGCAAAGACACGCAATACACAACAAATAACATTATGAACATGTTTTTTAGTTGAAATTCGTTTTAGGTTTGATTTTACAAACCTGAAATTTTACGAACATTATATTAACGTTTTTGTTTGGGCCTATAATTTATTTATAGATGACGTTTGAAATGACAAATAACTATTTACACTGTTTTTACTTTATCTTACAGGTAGAGAAAGTATGGTGATTGTCAAAAAAATCGAAATCGAGATTTTGATGAATTTTGACGTTTCATGACTCCCTGAATCAGAAAAAGTTGTTTTTGAATTTCCGTCTGTCTGAACCTTCAACTAGAGCCTAAACTATTTTACCGATTGAGCTGAAACTTGATATCTAGGGTTTTCATAGGATTGCCCCGAGGAATTTTTGGAATTGGATATCTACCCCTAAAATTAAGGGTAGTTTACTGAAGGGAAAAAAGAGAAAAAGTCGATTTTCTCAAAATCGGCTCTAACGATTTTGATTAAATTTTATTTATGAACATAAATAAATATTCCAAACAAAATGGCTACTCTCAATATTTCGTCAAAATGGCTTTAAGGGCTCCGTTCTGATGCGTAAATTAACATATTTTATAATAGCTCCGAAACTATTTGAGATATGAAATTACTTAGCATTACAAATATGTATATATATTTATAATACAAATATTTTATAAGAAACATATTTTTATAAAATCAATAATTTTCAATTTATACGTAATTATATATATATTTTTAACTTTTTGGACATTAAAGCTTAAGTATTGCGATCGTAAAAAAAACTAACCTGAAATGTTGATGGATTTCAACGTCTCATGACCCCCCGAACCCTTAAAAATAGTCTTTGCAATGCCGTCTGTCTGTGTGTCTATTAAAACTTAAAATTAAGGGTAGTTTACTGAAGGGAAAAAAGAGAAAAAGTCGATTTTCTTAAATCGGCTCTAACGATTTTGATTAAATTTCATTTATAAACATTAATAAATATTACAAACAAAATGGCTACTCTCAATATTTCGGCAAAATGGCTTTAAGGGCTCCGGTCTGATGCGTCAATTAACATTTTTTATAATAGCTCCGAAACTATTTGAGATATGAAATTACTTAGCATTACAAATATGTATATATATTTATAATACAGATATTTTATCCGAAACATATTTTTATAAAATCAATAACTTTCAATCCATACGCATTTATATGCATTTTTTTTAACTTTTTGGACATTAAAGTTTAAGTATTGCGACCGTAAAAAAAACTAACCTGAAATGTTGATGGATGTCGACGTCTCATGACCCCCCGAACCCTAAAAAATAGTCTTTGCAATGCCGTCTGTCTGTGTGTCTATAAAAACTTAAAATTAAGGGTATTTTACTTAAGGGCGAAAAGAGAAAAAATTGGTTTTCTCAAAATCTGCTCAAACGATTTTGATTAAAATTCGTATCTAGGCGTTGATTAAGATTATAAATAAACTGGCTATTTTCATTTTCCTATGAAAATGATTTTTAGGGTACTTTACAGAAGCGTTAATTTCCGTATCTCCACTATTTGAGAAACTAAACAACTTATCATTGCAAAATTGTAGGACTATTAGAAATAAAAACTTTTATTTGACATATATTTTTAAAAAAGCAACAGTTTCTGAGATATTTGCAAATATATTAATACAATTTTGTGAGCTTTAGTTGTAAACATATACTACTTAAGTCTTAACGCAATAATTCTCCAATGCCATAGAGTAATTAAATATAAGTATCCAAAAAAGTATGTTATTTTTCCTTAAAGCTCTTAGAAGAAATGTTTGCATAGCAATGATCTATCTCCATTTTAGACTCAATAGTCAATATTTACATTTTTTTATTGGTCAAAATGTATAAATGAATAATTAAATATCAATGCGATGACTTGAAGATCTGCAACACCTTATAAAATATTAAAACTTTAACCAAAAATCGAAATTTTAATACGAAGTGTTGACCCTTGTGGAAGACATTAAACTGTTTGAAATGCTTTTAGGTGGACAAAGATGCGCCTCTTTTCTCATTGATTCTATATCATTGTATATTATTTTATGCGTGTTCTTATGTGGAGTGGTGATGATACAATGTACATTATTCCGTTCAGAAATCTTACGAGTTTATAGAAAGAGAGAGAAAGTCTGTGCGGTGCGCCGTACCATTTATTTTGGAGGGCATTTGTTTAAGGATGCTCTATTAATGGAACATTTTCTATATTTCAAAAATGGCTTTAATTTTCTTTTGTTCTAAATAAGGGTGTTTATTATGTTAATAAGAATGCATATGGCTTTGTCTAAAAACGAATCCCTTAATGTTGGTTATTAAAAATAGATTTTTAAAATATTATAACAAACTATAATATACTATGAGAGGGAATGTTTGATTGCGTATAGATTATTTTTTTAAATAATATATGTCTTAATACGCTTTGGAAAGGTTTAATAAACTCTGTTAAATCCTTCATGCAAACACCAATTTATACTAATTTACAGGAAGCAGCTTTATTTTATTTCTTCTTTGACTCCCTGTATTTGTCCTTGACTGTCCAGGATCACTCTGAAATCATAATAAGCCAAGCCAAGGTGTCTTGGAATGAACTATTTTTGTTGTGTTCTCCAAATAGAATTCAATTTCCACTGATTCAACAGGGTCTCTCGAGGCAATTGTTTCCTTGTTTCATTTCCCATTGTTTCAAACAAGATCCTATTTAGATTCATTGCGTCACTTTACTTGAAAACACATTGCCCAAATTCTGTAAAACCATAAAACAAAATTAGTCTTTTCGGAAAATTTTATTTAAAAGATATAGGCGTATTAATCAGATTATATCCTAGGAAAGCATTACCTGCCAAATTTGTCTCATATTATTTTCAATTCCAGTTTTATTTTAATAATTTTTATATCTCCGTAGGAAATTTCAACTAACCATGTACTTTGGCAGCAATATAATTTATTATGACAACCTTTGTTTTATCACAATTTACTATGGCTAGGGGCGGATTTACGCACAGGCCTAGTAGGCACGCGCCAACTGTGGCATATTTTAGGGGCGGCAAATTTTGAATGACGAAATAAAATACATATTTTTTTCTGCCAGTTAAAATAATGATATGGCTTCATCCTGTGATTGTTGTGGTTTGTTATGTTTGCGTACCAACATGACAGAGGATCTCCTTAATGTGATCACAATTGTCTTAATTAAGGTCACTTATTGGATAAAATGGATTTGTATGTCATATCATCGACCAGTTGGCTCAGCAGAAATCAAGGCAAATGATACTATCGATTATTTTATTATTGTGTATGTGCTAATATTTAATTTGTAGTAATATGTTCTACAGTCTACTTATGCAAACTATATAGTGTCAAATTAAATATTATTTGAATTGGTGTGTTGTGATGGTGTAAGAGTATTTTTTCAATTTTTTAATTGATTTATTAGATTCTTACTACTTTTAAAACCTTACTATAATAAATAATAAAATAATGCAAGAACTTTGTATCTGTCATTCCACAGATAGCACTTAAGTATATGGTACATGTGTGTTGGTGTATGAGGAGTGGTAGGAGGGAGACGAGGATTTAGAAATTTAGAAATTAAGGTTGGAAATGTGGGCGGCAAGGTATCTAGTGCCTATGGGCGGCAGAGTCGTAAATCCGACCCTGACTATGGCCTCCTATTTTTTACAGAGCTTTACCCAGTATTTTGGCGTTCTCTCTTCTTCAGATGTTAAATATGTTGATATTATTATTTTTGTTTAATTAAATTTGTATGATCTCACGACAATAATTCATCATGTTTGCATCGATAATGTTCAGTCTACACTTTTACATATAAGACATAAGACCATTTCAGATATTGCCAAAGATTTTTACTAAACATTAAATAAAATGTTAATTTAATATAGTTAATATTCTCACAGTACTAGCAGCAACTTACTACATAACATTCTATCAGTTATGTACTATGGTTGTCAAAAAAATGCGTTCTCATAATTCACGTGTGCCTGCAAATGTTGTCAAATAGTATACAACAAAGTAGTGTTCAAGCCTTTGGAAAGAGTCTAGAACCAAGAAAAACTTAAAAAATAAAGGGGACTCTTAAAATGATAGATACATATTATAATAACTGTATTTGAAACTATATAATATGATATTGGGTATTTTTTTAATAATTTCTTAGATTATTTTATTCTTTAAGTTTGGTGAAATATTTCAATAATACTTAAGGGCTCTTGCTAAACAATCTAACTCATATCTCCGAAATAAGTCCTTTATTTTCCAAATTACGATAAGATAATTTGAATCTACTTAAAATAATTTATTATATATGAAAAGCCAACCACTTATATAAAGGTCACACTGATGGTGAACCATATTGGACAGGCTCATTTTTAACATCACAAACAGATATTCACAAAATTCAAGTCTTGAGACTCGTAATATAAGAACAAATTATAATAAACCTATTTGAAATTTAACAATAGTTGCTGGTTTAATTAAATTATTTCATCAATTATTCACAACACTATAGAATTACAAAAATTTTATCACGTGGTTTAAGGTGGGATAGTAGGGGACGCCAGAAAAGACGAATGTTTTTGTTGTTTTTATAGCGAAACATTTTATTTGTCTAGAATAAATAAAATAACTATCCAGTAGAAACATAGAGTATAATTTTATACACGTGGTGATATCAACAGTTGTTGAACATCTGTCAAGGATGTCCTGGAATTGAATGACAAATTTTAACTTCGTTTAAAAAGTTTATCATATAATTCCACGATGCTCACGACAGATATTCAACAACTGTTGATATCACCATGTGTATAAAATTAAATCATATGTGTCAACTTGAGATATATTTTATTTATTTTGGACAAAAACATATTTTTCTATAAAAACTTGAACTTTCTATGTTTACTGTTGTTTGGTTCCTTATTTGGTGACCCCATCAGTTTTCCAATGGATGTAAAGCTTTTTATAAAAATACGCATAGTTTCACACCCTAAATATTTGCCTGACAACCTTTTGTAAAGTTAAATATTTCTTCGTTGATAGGTTCTCAAGGCATCCGCCTCGCTGGACAAACAACCTTGGGCCTCAGTTTTGTAATATATTATTTAAATTAAATACAATGTCTATTTACAACAAATGTAAAGTATTTTCAACAATTCTTGAATATTCGTCTTAGTGCATTTGAAACAGTGTCATCCAAACAGAAACCTTTTACATGACAGAAGCCATTTAAAGTCCACTTTGGCGTTACCTGTGTATTCAAGAATTCAAGAATTGTTGATAGTAGTAGGTGGAGAAAATTTAACTAAATGTTTCTAACGCAATAGAATTTTATTAAGCTTGACTAAAAAAAGTTTTAATTTTTATAAACTTTAAAATTAAGTATCAAACTGCCAAAGCTATTATATTTGTTTTGGTGAGGATTTACTCGCATCTAGATATCATATTCTGAAAAGTGAAAAATGACACCTGTACACGAGAATCGAACCAGGGACCTTTGACTTAGTACGCCAATACTCTTACCTCTGAGCTATCCAGGAACCGTCCCGTGCCCAATATGAGTGAAGAAAGACCCTAGACCACAGACAAGTAAGAAACAGACTCTCATCCTTACGGGGGTTTCGCTGCGCTCCTCTTAACAGCTTGAGTCCTTCAACATTGAGCTTCACTAATGTCACTGCTGAGTGATGATAAGACTAACCACAGCGATCCTGGTGGTGAAGGACTCAAGCTTCACTAGTGTCACTGCTGGGATGATAGGACTAACCACAGCGATCCTGGTGGTGAAGGACTCAAGCTTCACTAGTGTCACTGCTAGGTGATGATAGGACTAACCGCAGCGGTCCTAGTGGTGAAGGACTCAAGCTTCACTAGTGTCACTGCTAGGTGATGATAGGACTAACCGCAGCGGTCCTAGTGGTGAAGGACTCAAGCTTCACTAGTGTCACTGCTAGGTGATGATAAGACTAACCGCAGCGGTCCTAGTGGTGAAGGACTCAAGCTTCACTAGTGTCACTGCTAGGTGATGATAAGACTAACCGCAGCGATCCTAGTGGTGAAAGACTCAAGCTTCACTAGTGTCACTGCTAGGTGATGATAAGACTAACCGCAGCGATCCTAGTGGTGAAGGACTCAAGCTACCAAAAGGAACGCAACCATTTTAACCTGTAGGTTGAGTGTCTGGGTATATTATTTGTCTATGCCCTGAGCATGGGACGATTACTGGATAGTTCAGTGGCTAGAGTATTGGCATACTAAGTCAAAGGTCCCGGGTTCGATTCTCGTGTATAGGTGTCATTTTTCAATATTCAAAATATGATATCTAGAGAACTTTAAAATTACAAACTTGCACTTATATCCCCCTTAAGATGGGAGTGTAGGGGATACGAGAAAAATAAAGCTTTTCTCAGTTTTAATATCAAGATATGTTGTTGGTAAAAATAAATCAAATGCTTACCCAGTAGATACGTAGAGATTAAATTTCCTCGCGTGGTACCTAAACTATTGTTTAATACTTCTCAAGGGTGTAATAGCGTTATTTAATTGTTTTTTCTTCATTAAAATAGTTTCCCATCTAGTGCCACTATGAAAATGACATCACCATGTGAAGAAAATTCAACTTTAGGTTTGTACTGCATCAATATTTTTAACTTCTCGCCAATAATTTATTGGTATAAAAACTGCAAAAACATTTACCTTTTCTTGCTTCTCCTACACATTCACCTTGAGTTCTGGGTGTTGGTAATACTAAACAAACAAAAGAAGCCTTAGGTGCACACCTTCATGTTTTCAAATGTGTTTTGATCTCTAAGTTACAGTTTTCAAACATAAATATATACTTTAGAGCATCATTCTTGCAATAAACTAGACTCCCGACTACAAGGAGAACAGGGTTTGAATCCTGGTCGAATGCACCAAGGTTTTTTTCCTAAATCTTTTTCCAATCTCCCTCCACAATGCAAGTAAGCTCCTCCTTTATATCATATTACATATGAGTATGACCATGACGGTTATTAGCACATGGTTTAGAAAAATAAAAACTGTTGTATATATTATATATATATATATATATATATAAATCAAATATGACAAAAATGAGAAAATCTATACAATTTATGTTAAAATAAATAAATAAATCTCTGTATGAAATAAAAAGGGGAGCTTGAAGAAAGCCCTCCATCCTCCCCCCTCAGGTAACACATGCTAAAAATATAAAATTTAATTTTTAGTGTTGAGTATCATTTTATTGATACATAGTAGGTTTTTTCCCTCCCAAGTGTAACCCTTAGCAATGGTGCTATCCAAATATAGTTCAAACCCCACATAGACCAATTTTAATATAAATTGAGATTACATGTCTTAAGAATCATCGTTATTTACTATTGTTTATATATATTTCATTAAAATATTTTATACATTATTAATACTATTATTGGAAGATTTGATTTAAAATCACTAAACAAAAAAAATATTCACCCTTCACCTTAAAATTTTTAGGGCTTGTAAGTTAGTGTTAAAAAGTTAATCATCCTTCTAGTTCAAGTAAAACCTCTATCAAAACTTTTTATATAATCATATTCAAGAATTTGTTGAAAAATATAGCACTGTTTTGAAATTGGCTAGAATTTCAGGCACCGAAAAAATTAAGCACATTTCAATTTCAATGACAAATTGTCTCGAGCAAGCAAGAAACAATTCAAAAATTGACATTCCCTCCGGTAGAGTGACAACAACAGATGGTATTATTTTAATAAATCATTTGTAAAAAGTTAATGTTTAAAATTGCAATAAAATACCTCATAATAATATTTAGATTAGATGAGAAAACCCATAGTAAACTACGCTTGATTTAAACTTGCTGCCACTGTAAGATTAACTTGTTATTTTCTTTTGCTTGGTTGATAATTGGAAGGTAAATAATCAATGTTGGCACACTTGTATCTTTTAGCAGCCTTCTTTTGTTGTATTGATCTCCATTGTCCTTCAGGCTCGGCGGTGACTGGTTTACTTTAGGGATATGAATGATTCTTCAGAGCTGGATAGAAATGTACAATAATAAGGTAAAGTTAACAACTAATGAATATTTGTTCACCGTTGCTATTAGTTGATGTAGTCAGTTACAGTCTTCTGTGTGGCTTAGGGACAAAATTCGACTCAAGTTCCATCACAAAATGTATATTAAAATAAATTTTATTTAAACTAGGTGGGGTGAAAAACATCATCATATTTATATAGTACTTATTAAACTGAGAAATCGAGAGTTACCGATAAAATAGTAAAAAAGACCAATTATTGTAATGATATATAAAATATTGAATACAACAAAACAGTGAGGGCTTACAAACATAATTTTTGGTATCATACATGTAAAATTGTTTCCCAGTAATGAATGATTTTATTTGATTAATATAAGACTTAGCTCGATATTAGCATATGATTTTGTATAATATTTTGTTTTAATTAATTTTGGTCTGACAAACATACTCTTGAATTCATTATCCAGATATTGTGTGACAGGTCTTAAAATGTAAATTATTCCTTTAACCACTTTCCTGTACAATGTTCATTATTTACAACTTGTAGGTACTCTTTCGTTTTCTCGTTTAGTTTCGTTAATCCCATTAAGAGGCTCCCAGTAGACGCTTCAGGATAGATATCTTCTATGTTTTTTATAACTTTGATAAACGTTGTCTGCTCCATTTCCATCACGTGGAGCGTTCAACTGGAATTGATGTAATAATGAATGTGCTCACCATGAGGGTGAAGAGCATTTGGCTATTTCTACTCTTCACTTTAGAACATGAACAAACATTTTTTTAACAATATGGGCATATATAAATGTTTTGATATTATATTTTGTGAACATTTATCTTCAGGCATTTATGATAGGAAAACAACCAGAAATTAATGGTGTGTGAAACTTCGAAAAGTCGAAGTCGAAGCTCAATCTTCTTTGGCTTCGATTTCGACATCTACAATAATCTTCGCATATTCGAAAGATTTCGAAGGAAGGATAAATCTTCTATGAATTATCAAACGATTTAATTTTATCTTACTAAATATTACATATTTCAATATTTGATAATTTTAAAACCATTACTAAACAGAATTTTAACACCGACTAGTAATTGAAATACCATAACGTAAACATAGATCAAAAGCGGGCAAGTAAATGTTAATATATTATATTCACTATCGCCAACACAATTTTGTAAAAAATAAAACTACCTATAAATAAATAACACCATGGTCACTGGTATGAAGCAGAGAAAGCGCTTCAGTTATGCTATCATCGTAGCTCGCGTCTAATGTTTGGTCCTTAATATCTCTTTGAAATTATCTGTGACAAATTACAAGTGCATTTTGACACATAATTTTTTCATAGCTTCTTCGCGTTTTCTTATTATTCGAAATTGCTGATGTAGCGCACCTCCTTAATTTACCCCAGAAACTAAGGTTGGTGTGCAACAATATACAAGTAAAAAAAAGGAACATAAATTTGCAGAGGTGCCGAAGGACTATACAAAACAAATGGGCCATAATGGTTCATTGTGTTCTGTCATCCCGAAGCCACTCAACAGATTTTCTTATGACAATAAATAGTTAGATGAAATTCCCAGAGGTCAACTATACGACACAAGAAAAAGGCTTCAATATCTTTGATTATTTTATTTATATATGAATAAGATATTAGGATATGGTCCCAAAAGGGGAAAATAAATATACATGAAAAATTATTAGAATTAGTTAACAATCCAAAAATTTGCTATCCATTATAACGCCGATGCCTCAAATTTGATAACAATAGGTAAAGCCTGCAAAAGTCATTAAAAATTTGATATCACAATGTGTTGCCAAAAGTGAATAAAAATATATATATCGTAAACATTCAACAATGATTTAAGTTTTCAAAAAAATATAAATTAGGCTTCTCAACTTGTATAGCCACAAAAATACAATACTAAAAAGGTCAAAGTTTGATAATTACATAAATTATCCAAAGGGGATAAATATATTTAAAACTTTCAACTTGTATAGTAACAAAGATTTAATATTAGAAAGTTAAAGTTTGATAATTACATAAATTATCCAAAAGGGGATAAATATATATTAAACTTTTGATAATACTTTAAGTTTTCAATCTGTCTCAAAAGAATAGACGTCTCGTACAACAACAAAGAAACGACTTTAAAGTATTAGTGTTTCGCAATAAATGTTCCCAAGTCTAAGTTTTCTATCTATCTCAACAACAAAGAAAAACATTAAAGTAATAGAGTTTGACAATAAATGTTCTCAAGTCTAAGTTTTCTATCTATCTCAACAACAAAGCAAAACATTAAAGTATTAGAGTTCGACAATAAATGTTCTCAAGTCTAAGTTTTCTATCTATCTCAACAACAAAGAAAAAGTTTTAAAGTATTAGAGTTTGACAATAAATGTTCTCAAGTCGAACAGACCATAAATTTTGCATTAAAAAAAGGTTATCATTTCTTTTCATTTCATAACAACAATTTACTGAACGCGACCCCAAAGACGGTCTTTACGCTTTGCCAAACAACCATAAAAAATTCTAAGTTCCATTTTAACTGATTTGTAGATTTTAAAAATAAAGTTTAGGCCGAAATATAATTTTGCTATACATAGTCCAAGGGAATTTTTACCTTTTCTAATACTGAACACCTAGATGTGTTCTCGGAGTAAATCAAGACAAGAGTGACGTTCTTGAGCTCTCACGTCAATATATACGCTCGTTTACTCGCTCAGAGAGGGGATGAAAGGGGAAGCAAAAACAAAGGAAAAGACATCACATGACAGAGAAAGAGAGAACGACTCGATGGCACGGGAATGATGGAGAAGCACCTCGAACAAAAACTTTCCACAGAACATGAGTTTCTTTCTAGCACATACGTCACACATTTTTCCGGCATTCCCAGCGACGCCTGGTGCCACAAGCTTGACTCAGTTAGTCTAAGAACACAGTTTATTGTGCGCGCAGGTGTGATTGGAGACGTGATGCCACAACACAGTATAATCGGGCGGTGGTAAGCCTACACTTGTTTTGTTTCGTTCTTGTTTAGTTGTGGACTTAGTTTCTTCTTGTAGCTTAATAGCATTAAACGCTACACTGATACAGAAAGTGGGAAACAAAAACGGAATTTAATTTATAATTATTATCAGAGAAATCCTAAGTAGACTTGACTTCGACTTCAACTTTTCTTTGCAAGTTTCAATTTTCAAGTTTCGACTTCGCTTTGCATTTAAAAAGTGACCTTCGCAAACCCCTACCAGAAATGACTGTGAATAAAAATAAAAATAAAAATTGTGATCAACTACATCTATAATATCCTATAAACACTAAGTACATAGTGTGAGAAACTAGTATAAAATTGACTATTACATTCCATAAATTCACTTGAGAACGATTATTTTATTCAAGGACTCTTTCAAAGTAGACATATTTTAATTAAACATTAATAAGTAATTAAATATAACAAAATAAACCAATGGGAACACATATGGGCCCTACAGCATTAAACTAAAATACAAAAATAATTAAACCATATTTAAATATTTTTTCTTCCAATATAAATCACATTTGGTTAGAGATGTAACTACCTCAGATGACATATATATTGGTTTAAAAAATATTAATTTCTAATATGACCGTTATAAGTTAATGATTTCTATATAAAATGTTTTAAAGTTTTACAGAACTGGCTGCTAGGATCTTGACTGGAATTACGACCAGGTGGTGGAGAGACAGTTTTCAGAACTGGCTGCTAGTATCTTGACTGAGTCACGACTGGGTGTTGGAGAGACAGTTTTACAGAACTGGCTGCTAGGATCTTGACTGGAATCACGACCAGATGGTGGAGAAAGAGTTTTCAGAACTGGCTGCTAGGATCTTGACTGGAATCACGACCAGATGGTGGAGAAACAGTTTTCAGAACTGGCTGCTAGGATCTTGACTGGAATCACGACCAGGTGGTGGAGATACAGTTTTCAGAACTGGCTGCTAGGATCTTGACTGAGTCACGACTGGGTGTTGGAGAGACAGTTTTACAGAACTGGCTGCTAGGATCTTGACTGGAATCACGACCAGATGGTGGAGAAACAGTTTTCAGAACTGGCTGCTAGGATCTTGACTGAGTCACGACCAGGTGGTGGAGAGACAGTTTTCAGAACTGGCTGCTAGGATCTTGACTGAGTCACGACTGGGTGTTGGAGAAACAGTAAGACAAAACGCACATCAGAACGATTACACTCTCGCATTCAATCCAGCTAATCTATATTGGAGATACATTTCTACCATCTACCTCCAGGTGCCTGTAAAGAGCCAAATGCCAAGTGCCAAAGAGGATGATTTGGCCGTTTTCAACAAAGTTTTGAACAATTTTTATAGTTTACTATCTATAATCTACCTGGTTGTATGGCATCTATTTTGGTTGCAGGGAAGTTCTTCTTTGGTCAAAATTGAAGTTAATATGATTATTTTTAAATTGTTAGCTAAGATTAATATGTCTACAAACATTGGTAATTACTGCCAGCCTCCTTTGATGAAGGAGAGAGTCTCAATTTTTATGTATGTTCTTTGAGTACCAAATATTTTAAGTCACCAGGGCCTTTAAAATTAAATAAGTCAAAATTGTTACCATTAAATATGAATTTCATGTTTTAAAATGTATTAAGATCATCAGAAAAAATTTGAAAATCTACTTGTTATTTAGCTTGCATGAAGTGTGGAACTATCTGCTTATTTTCAAGTAGCTATTATCTATGAAACTACTCTTCCTTCTCAAGAGCCATTTGCGTCTTACATTTATGCACACTACCTTAATATGATATTTAATATTGTTTAAATTCTGCAACTGATACAAAATATTTCCATTCACTTTGCATACAAGTCAATATAATTCAGATTCGTTAAAAAAATTATATTTCTATTGTAGAAATTATACTTTATTTTATTTCAAAATAAGTTTTAATGGATAGATGTTCTTTACTAAATGAACCATTTATTCTGAACCAAATATATGTTCTGTGAAAACATATTTTTTCTTCCTACACTACATACATGTATTGCTTAATAATTTCCAAAATCCCATTTTGTCAACTCCCTTTTTATCTCACCTTGGAATGATTATCTAACCTTCAGTATTTGAAATTATTACCGTTGGATTTTTTCCTTGAACTTGTAATTTACGAATAATACAATTATTGTGGGAAAGGAGGTAGGTTGGGTGGGGTTATTAGGAAACCCCTGGAGATCAAGAAAATATATTAATTAATAGTGTCTTTAAAATAGATTTGGAGGGTTTTCTGAAACTAATATCAGGAGCTTAGGTTATGAAGTTGATATAATTTTTATATTTTGGCTTGCTTGGAAGATAACTGAAATTAGTTAACCACTCAAACGTGCTAAATATCTACACTTCTCCTTTGTTCATTAATAAAATATTAAGTAAATGACGTATTTGAATTAAATAATTTATCTAAGTTCAGAAACCATATTTATTTAAATGAATGATTTAGTTTTTCTGTAAATCAGATAAACAAGCAAACATGATGGATGTTGTGTAAAGTGTGAGCCCTCAACATTCTTGCTTTCAACTTGACAACCAGACGCTTTACTAAAAAAAAAAAGCTTACAACGTTTGTTAATGCTTAATGCTCAAAATTGAATTTCGGTTGAACTAGCCTTAGGATTTTTTGGGTGATAATTTAATGTTTTACGTTTGTACTAAGATTCATTATATTTAGATTTTGGAACTGATATTATTTTACTAAAGGATTTTTAATAATGAACTAATTAGTACTTAAGTGTGTAGCCTTAACGTGTAGTAAGAAGCTGTGCTAAATAAAAAATAAAAACCAACTAAACTAAATTAAGATAATTAAAATTTTACGAGTATTTAGACCAGTAAACAACCACACCTAAAACTAAATAATTTAGTCTCCATCTCAAATTTAAACAGTTCCCCTTGGATAAATGTTTTGCCTTCAATAAATTGGAACACTGCAAATAGAAATTCGAATTTAAATAGTATTTAGAATCTTTTTAAATTCCATAGGACAATGTATTCAGTGACAATAATTTCTTACTGACTTTCATAGAACTAGACGTTTTATTAATGCTGTGAAGCAGACAAGTTCTTCTTAGCAGAGATAACAAAAGATTGAAAAAAAAGAAATTTCCTTTTCTTTGTAAACAATGTATGACTAATGAACATACACACACACACACACACACACAAAGTCCTGCTAAACAAATGAGTAAAACAGAATGTCCTCTTAAGAATTAGAAATACTTTCATGTTTCTTGTACTCGAAGGTTAATTTCGTGCCAGTAAGAAAAGAACAGCGACTAAAAGTCCTTTGGACTCCGACAAAAACGGCCGGAACAGGACACGTCTGAAGTAATGACGTACAGTCCCTTTCATGACAATATAGACACTTCTAAACTTTATGTTTGTCTTAAAATGACCAAATCTGGTGGAGAGATTATCCAAAATAAATTTTTACTCTATGATTCCGGTTGATTTAAAGTCCAAATAAGAACTAAATCTGTACATGTTGGAAATGATTAATGTTTTTATGGGTGTCATTTCACGTCGCATATATAGAAAAAAAAAATTTTAAGCTATAAATCTCAATCACACTCTTATACTGCATACCTTATCTAAAAAAATACTCTACCCTCAACTCTTATAATATATTTTCATTATTATTAATTTATCAGATACAAAATGGTAAATACTCGACATAAACCTCATAAATAAAATCTATAAAAATGTATTAAATATTTTGTCCGTTAGCTTATCAAAAATAAAATTGATTCTTTATCTAATATGTTCTTATAATATAAACAAAGGAATGTAAATGACGACTTTGTGAACGGATTCAAAATAATATTAATTTTACTTGATTCTCATATTAAAGAACTTAAGATTTTGGGTACTTTATCATTATTTATAGTGTAATTATGGACTATGACATTAAAAGCTATTGTGAGGAAAATTGACAAATCAGTATGCACATGATCATATTCTAAATCTGCTGTGAACTTTAATTTTACTGATATATTATTTAATATTTAATATCGTAATATCCACAAATATTTTAAATATATGTAAATATTTTACCCAGTTTGGAAGCCGAAATGTGACCAACATGTAGAACCATGTTTACATTAAATTTAAAGGCGCACATAGCTGCAACTAGGAAATATTGGAAATGCTAGTATGGCCGCCTAGCTTACGATGACATTCCCAACTAGAACAACGGTTTCTAATCTGTGAACCTGCAGGTAGGGATGAACGGTCGGTTCATGATCCGGAGTACATTCAAGGACAAACTGACTTAGTAACAGTTCAATTATTGTATCCGATACTTTATCAGAGGCTATAATTAAACATGACACCTCTACATGGTGGAGGAATAATATAGGAGTAGGATATTGTACCCATGTAAATATTTTTATATATCTATCGTTCAGATTGTGAAATTAATTGTATATTATGTTATCTCGTGACTTTAAATTAGTCATTTATATAATAGTACATTTCTCTTATTTAAATTTGTGTGCGTGTGTGTTCCCATCCTCAATGAACTGGCGACCGGTCATGACATATATTTAGAAATGATACCTTGACAAGGAACTTGAACCCGACAAGTTAGATTTAGTGGTTGGGTTTGATTCCCTAACAGGGTGTAATTTTTCACCAGTCACCCAATTTGTCTACTTTATTTTATATCTTATTCAGCACCACATCTCAAAAGTTTCTTCTCCATTTCATTAAGGGTCCATATTTCATCCCTTTACAAAGTGATATTAATCTCTTCCTCATCTGTCCGTCTAGTTTGCTAGAAAGTAGAATCCTCTTCAGTCTTGGCCATTGGTATTTTTGATTTTACATCCTTTATACACTTATAGCTGTTGCCATTATACTTCACAAACATTTGAAAGTTTCCACATTCAACAGCTGTTGATCTCCCTGTGTAAATGTTTATTTATTCTTCTATCTGGGATCTCCTCAAGATCTTTGACTACTCAGTGTTGATTTCCACTTCATACACTCTGCTGGTTTCAGTTGGATTGTGCATCATAGTTTGATGTTATTTTCTTCTTGTTTCGCCAGTTCTACCAAATCATATGGTTACTTCACTGTCCGTCCTCCTCTTTATATCTCCAGACCCTTCCAAGCTTCCTTAGAACTTAGCTATAGATTCAATGCTTGGGGACATATCTCTACAAACGACACTACATGAGACCATAGCACGGTCACTCGGCCAGGATACGTTATACTGTATGATAGGCCTGGCAGGTAGCGAGACATTCAACCATTTTATCTGCGAACCGACTCTCTTCTTCATTTTAATACAAATTAATTAATAACTGGTTTAAAAAACTGTCAATTCACCTTTGTATTAAAAAGAAGTGTTTATAAATTTATGTTTAAATACACACTTCTAATATTTGAAACAAAAAGATGCAGTAAAGATAAAATACATTAACATAATATCTAGTAAATCTTCAGATTACTGAACATATTTTGACAAACGACCATTCATTTTAAAGGTTAGGGGTCCAGGATGACGCTTCAAACGAAGATATTATTTGTTTTCATCACCATGGAAACTCTGATTTGTATATTATGATTGTATACCTGCAAATAAAATATTTTTCTTTGGCTAAAAATAATAACAAAATTACAACTCATATAATATGCCACAACAAATAAATAGGGAGCTTGGAATAGGTCGTTTTAAAGTTCTCATTTTTTATGTGAAGGGGTAAAATCTACCCTACATTTTGCTTAAAATTAAATATTTACATCTCAAAATCCATTGCATGTGTATATATTTTGACAAGTTTGACTAGAAAGTCGATTGATACAATTGTAAATATATTTTAGGGTAATAATATGCAGCCTTAGCTGCTGAGATAAACTAGTTTTTATTTAAATAAAAAAATCGCTTACATTTATTTTGAAACACAAATTCTCCAAACAAGTATGCTTCGTAAATACTCACCCAAAAAGTTACTGGCTCAACGGATAGTTTAATAAAACTTAAAAAACGTTCTTTAAAAATTTACCCATTAAAGACTTTTGTGCAAACTATATAAAAAAATTTTGTTAGGAAAAAGGGATTTGAATATGTCCCTTACTACAAAAATATGTGTATAGCTTCTACCAGCATAGCATACCTTACATCAATACGTAGAATAAAAGAACAAAATAATTGCAGTTCTAGAGTAAAAATTGGCAGCCCTAAAAAGTAATTACACTGCAAATAACCTACTTTACAAAATCATGAGTGAAACTCTTTCTATTTACCAATGAGACCCTTAGCAAATATAGTCTTAGTTTCCAATCAGCCTTAAGAGGTATATTCTAACAGTCTAATGTGCAAAGTGTCATTGTTTTAAGAATGCAGGATTAAATCCTTTGTCCACTTGTGTAATTAATACTTGAGATCTGTTAATTAATGTGCACCAATGTTTACTATCACATTAAGGTGTATACTTCGAGGCAGCTTTGATTTAAAAAAGGGTTATATAATCAAATTGAATTAAAGTTAGCCATCTTTGGCGCAATAGAACAAACATAGATAGTGTGTTGACGAATCATACGTGTAAGTTTACACAATCAAACCTCAATATGTTCTTTCAACAATTATAGATTCATGTCATTTGTATGACTAGTTAAAACAGTGAGCTAATTTTATTAAATAATATCGGCAAGAATGTACTGATCTATCAGAGATCCCACCACATCGGCAAGAATGTACTGAGCTAACAGAGATCCCACCACATCAGCAAGAATGTACTGGCCTAGCACAGATCCCGCCACATCGGCAAGAATGTACTGAGCTAGCAGAGAGCCCACCACATCGGCAAGAATGTACTGAGATAGCAGTGAGCCCCCCCTATCGGCAAGAATGTACTGAGCTAGCAGAGATCCCACCACATCGGCAAGAATGTACTGAGCTAGCAGAGAGCCCACCACATCAACAAGCTTGTACTAAGCTAGCAGAGAGCCCACCACAACGGCAAGAATGTACTAAGATAGCAGAGAGCCCACCACATCGACAAGAATGTACTGAGCTAGCAGCGAGCCCACCACATTGGCAAGAATGTACTGAGCTAGCAGAGAGCCCACCACATCGACAAGAATGTACTGAGCTAGCAGCGAGCCCACCACATCGGCAAGAATGTACTGAGCTAGCAGAGAGCCCACCACATCGACAAGAATGTACTGATCTAGCAGTGAGCCCACCACATCGACAAGAATGTACTGTGCTAGCAGCGAGCCCACCACATCGGCAAGAATGTACTGAGCTAGTAGCGAGCCCACCACATCGACAAGAATGTACTGAGCTAGCAGCGAGCCCACCACATCGACAAGAATGTACTGAGCTAGCAGCGAGCCCACCACATCGACAAGAATGTACTGAGCTAGCAGCGAGCCCACCACATCGACAAGAATGTACTGAGCTAGCAGCGAGCCCACCACATCAACAAGACTGTACTGAGCTAGCAGTGAGCCCACCACATCGACAAGAATGTACTGAGCTAGCAGTGAGCCCACCACATCGACAAGAATGTACTGAGCTAGCAGCGAGCCCACCACATCGGCAAGAATGTACTGAGCTAGCAGTGAGCCCACCACATCGACAAGAATGTACTGAGCTAGCAGCGAGCCCACCACATCGGCAAGAATGTACTAAGATAGCAGAGAGCCCACCACATCGACAATAATGTACTAAGATAGCAGAGAGCCCACCACATCGGCAAGAATGTACTAAGATAGCAGAGAGCCCACTACATCGACAAGAATGTACTAAGATAGCAGAGAGCCCACCACATCGACAAGAATGTACTGAGCTAGAAGAGAGCCCACCACATCGGCAAGAATGTACTAAGATAGCAGAGAGCCCACTACATCGACAAGAATGTACTAAGATAGCAGAGAGCCCACCACATCGGCAAGAATGTACTGAGCTAGCAGTGAGCCCACCACATCGACAAGAATGTACTGTGCTAGCAGCGAGCCCACCACATCGGCAAGAATGTACTAAGATAGCAGAGAGCCCACCACATCGACAAGATTGTACTAAGATAGCAGAGAGCCCACCACATCGACAAGAATGTACTAAGATAGCAGAGAGCCCACCACATCGACAAGAATGTACTAAGATAGCAGAGAGCCCACTACATCGACAAGAATGTACTAAGATAGCAGAGAGCCCACTACATCGACAAGAATGTACTAAGATAGCAGAGAGCCCACCACATCGACAAGAATGTACTGAGCTAGAAGAGAGCCCACCACATCGGCAAGAATGTACTAAGATAGCAGAGAGCCCACCACATCGGCAAGAATGTACTAAGATAGCAGAGAGCCCACTACATCGACAAGAATGTACTAAGATAGCAGAGAGCCCACCACATCGGCAAGAATGTACTAAGATAGCAGAGAGCCCACCGCATCGACAAGAATGTACTAAGATAGCAGAGAGCCCACTACATCGGCAAGAATGTACTAAGATAGCAGAGAGCCCACCACATCGGCAAGAATGTACTAAGATAGCAGAGAGCCCACCGCATCGGCAAGAATGTACTAAGCTAGCAGAGAGCCCACCACATCGACAAGAATGTACTGAGCTAGCAGAGAGCCCACCTAGAGGAAATATTAAGCATGTAAAACAAAATTAAAATAATTGTTTAAAATTATTAAAGAGGATATTATTATTTTCGAAATGTCAACAAAGCTTATTTTAAACTATAACTTGACGTGTAGAATCAACGTTGACAGATTTTTCTCATTAACAACACTCACGGTATCAACCATTGATTCGTTAAATTTAATTCTGACTTTGAACTATTCCACTTTATTAACATATTATTATTATCTTTCGAATAATACCATAAGGAGGAGAGATTTGGACTCTTAGGAAGATGGAAAAGAAATACTTTGAGAGGGAGAAGACTTGAGAAGATCATATGTATAGACAGGGTGACCCAATATGGAGAGGTCTCATGAATAGTTGGTGAGGAGAGAACCATTTTTGGATTTGATTCTTCAGCACAAAGCAAACAGGATCGGACATATCCTTAGGAGGAACTTCTTCACGACGTCATAGAAGGAAACGTTGAGGGAAAGAGGAGCTTAGGAAGAAGGAGGATTCAAATTATTATATGACTTGAAGGAAAGAAGAAAATTCTGGGAACTGAAGGAGGAGGCCAAGGACAGGGTGTATTAGCGATTTAAGTTCAATGGCAAAATTAATGGATCTGTCTTAAGACAGAACACATAATAATAGTAATAATAATGATAATAATAATAACAATATCAACAACAGTAATAATAATAATAATCCCGGGTGTTGTAAGTCAGTTGGGTCAATAGCTAACCAAAGTAGATTAGGGAAATTTTTTATTTGTCTTCATCGGTTCTATACTTAATTAAATTCGACTGTACAGTAGAACAAGTTATAAGAAAATAAATATAAAACGGAAATAGGCCTGGATGTGTATGACGGAGACAGCGAAACAGACAACAAATAGGAAGAGGAACTCCATTAATCTCTAAAAAAAAGCAAGAATAATAAAATTTATTCCTTTTTATTTTAAAGAATAAAATTTTTGCGTGAGTATGCACGTTTCGTACTTTGAAAAAATTAAAACGGATTAAAACAAATAAAAAGAGTAATTTTTCACCAAATCTTATTATTCGTTTGCTCTATATGCATCCAGTGGATTAGGTTTGGGGAATGTTGGAGGTGAGATTAAATGTACCTTCATTTGAGTGAATATGAAAAAACATCCTAAATACACCCAACCAGGATTTGAACTCCAGTGTCCCCATCTAACACGAGAGTGACACGTGACACAGTAAGACACCGACACGGCTCATAACACATATTCTACGTTCATGTTTTCATAATTAAAGCTTGTGTTTCAGCTGAAACTTTTGAAAGATAGGGTCAAATTAAAAAAAAAAGGAATAAAGTTTGTTTTTAAACATCGCTAAGGCTGGGCGCACATTGCATCGAAAAACAATGCAACAACACATTTTAGCGCATTTTGGTGGCCACACGGTCTAAGGCACTACTCTCACAGTAGACTAGACTGCCGATTATGGGGAGATCGAGGTTTAAATATAGGTCAGGTGTACTGAGGTTGGTTTTAGCAAAATAGTTTTCAGCTCTTCCTCCCCGCAAATGTAGGTACATTTGCTCTAAATACAACCTTCAGCATTCATTAAACCACTAACGTATTTAGTACACACACGTGTAATCTAAACAAGTAGGCAGTTCTGAAAAAATAATTATTATGTGTGTCGCTCTCTTGATTGCGTGTTTATAAATGTAGTGGGCGCACCCAGCATGGAAAATGATCGACCAAAGCAGAAACACACGATAACACATGATAGAAATATGATAACATAAATGAAAACAAATCAGTCTTGTTTAATGTAATAAAATACATAAAACATTTAGCAAAGCATAACGCATGAGCTGTGGAGCTGTGTTGGTTTAATCTGAGGTTAGTTGGTTGTCGATGTTAGTTTAGATAGTTTCTTGTAATGTAGTAGCAACATGTCAGTGCTGGAAGGGAAACGATATAATAATAATAGTACTTAGCACCTCGTCTTACTACCCGTTCGGGTTATCCGCTAAGTACTAATTACGCTAAGGGGCTAGGAATTGGTAAGATATAATATGGATGAAGTGAACCAGCATTTACGTGGAGGAAGAGTGGAATACAATTTTGGAAAAACTACCTCCAGTACAGCCAAGCTAGATTCCAGCCTCAGTCTCCCTATCCTCGGCAGTCTAGCTCAACACGAAACTAGTGCGTTAGCCAAAGACGTCACAGTGGCGGGGGGAAACATCCAAGTCCTTAATGCCGATATATATGGGGTAAAAGTATATAATTAAGCAGGGGAGGCTTAATTGTATAATTTAAATTTAAGGACTATCATAACAAAGCTACACTCGTATTTTTTTTACGAATTGGGTGAACGCAGATATTTCCTTCGCGTTTCTCTTCTTAGTGAAGTAACACCAACCACTCCCACAGCAACACCAACCACTCCCACAGCAACACCAACCCCTCCCACAGCAACACCAACCCCTCCCACAGTAACACCAACCCCTCCCACAGTAACACCAACCCCTCCCACAGCAACACCAACCACTCCCACAGTAACACCAACCCCTCCCACAGTAACACCAACCACTCCCACAGCAACACCAACCCCTCCCACAGCAACACCAACCCCTCCCACAGTAACACCAACCCCTCCCACAGTAACACCAACCCCTCCCACAGCAACACCAACCCCTCCCACAGTAACACCAACCCCTCCCACAGTAACACCAACCACTCCCACAGTAACACCAACCCCTCCCACAGCAACACCAACCCCTCCCACAGTAACACCAACCACTCCCACAGTAACACCAACCCCTCCCACAGTAACACCAACCCCTCCCACAGCTAACACCAACCCCTCCCACAGTAACACCAACCACTCCCACAGTAACACCAACCCCTCCCACAGCAACACCAACCCCTCCCACAGTAACACCAACCCCTCCCACAGCAACACCAACCCCTCCCACAGCAACACCAACCACTCCCACAGCAACACCAACCCTCCCACAGCAACACCTACCCCTCCCACAGCAACACCAACCCCTCCCACAGCAACACCAACCACTCCCACGAGCAACTCCACACACCCTCCCCACAGCAACACCAACCCCTCCCACAGCAACACCAACCACTCCCACAGCAACACCATCCACGCAACTCACCACAGCAACCAACCATCCACCAACCCCCCTCACACAGCAACACCAACCCCTCCCACAGCAACACCAACCACTCCCACAGAACACCAACCACTCCCACAGTAACACCAACCCCTCCCACAGAAACAACCCCCACACACCAACCTCCCACA
Organism: Timema podura; assembly: GCA_033556935.1. NCBI lineage: Eukaryota > Metazoa > Arthropoda > Insecta > Phasmatodea > Timematidae > Timema > Timema podura. The sequence continues at coordinate 39,606,451 of JAVRXN010000006.1, read as the reverse complement.
GTAACACCAACCCCTCCCCACAGCAACACCAACCCCTCACACAGCAACACCAACCACTCCCACAGCAACACCAACCCCTCCCACAGTAACACCAACCACCCCACCTAGTAACACCACACCCTCCCACAGCAAACACCAACCCCTCCCACAGCAACACCAACCACTCCCACAGCAACACCAACAACTCCCACAGTAACACCAACCCCTCCCACAGCAACACCAACCCCTCCCACAGTAACACCAACCACTCCCACAGTAACACCAACCCCTCCCACAGCAACACCAACCCCTCCCACAGTAACACCAACCCCTCCCACAGTAACACCAACCACTCCCACAGTAACACCAACCACTCCCACAGTAACACCAACCACTCCCACAGCAACACCAACCACTCCCACAGCAACACCAACCCCTCCCACAGCAACACCAACCCCTCCCACAGCAACACCAACCCCTCCCACAGTAACACCAACCCCTCCCACAGCAACACCAACCCCTTCCACAGCAACACCAACCCCTTCCACAGCAACACCAACCACTCCCACAGTAACACCAACCACTCCCACAGCAACACCAACCCCTCCCACAGTAACACCAACCCCTCCCACAGCTACAAAAATACCTCCTTATTGTTTTCCTATATTTTAACAGATACATAAAGAAAGAGAGAAAAAAATGTTTTAGAATGTTTTGTTCCCGCTAAACTACCTTCACACACATTTGTTCCAATTACACAAAAACATTTTTGTTCCAACGTGTGTCAACACATAATGTGCTATGCATTGTGTACCCAGCAAAACATTACATTAGTTTTTGGTAGTTTAAAACATTATTCAAATGGATTTTAGCTTTTATGATCGTATATTTTTATATTTGAAAACCTCTTATATTCTGTTTGTATTACTGATTATTTAGTTAATTTAATATTTTTATTATAAGTTAAGAATATGAAGGGACTTAAGTTCTCATAAAATGAGATGGTCTATTTATTAGGATGAGATTAAAGGGAACGCTAGTTAAGGTAAATGTTTTTGCAATTTTTTAATAAAATATATTTTTAATGCTAAATATAACAACCATTTCTTCAGTAGAATCATAGGTTTATATTTTCTACACATGGTGATACAGTCTGTAGTTGAATGTCCGTCATATGTATATGAGTTCTTTGATGAGAATATTTTATATAAAGAGAAAGAGTTATCATCAAATTCTAGGACACCCTTAAAAAATATTCAAAAAGTTTTCAGAAGGATATGAAGTACTTAAACCTATTTTTCTTTTGGAAGAATATTAAAATTGGAAAAATACAAATTTAACTTTCGTTCCCTGCAATACCACCCAACAATCGTTCCCTACAATCCCACCGTAACGATCGTCCCCTGCAATCCTACCCAACAATCGTCCCCTACAATCCCACCCAACAATCGTTCCCTGATAGTTCCCTGCAATCCCACCTTAATAATCGTTCCCTGCAATCCCACCGTAACGATCATTCCCTGCAATCCCACCCAACAATCGTTCCCTGCAATCCCATCTTAACAATAGTTCCCTGCAATCCCAACTTAACAATCGTCCCCTGCAATACCACCCAACAATCGTTCCCTGCAATACCACCTTAACAATCGTTCCCTGCAATCCCACCGTAACGATCGTCCCCTGAAATCCTACCCAACAATCGTTCCCTGCAATCCCACCCAACAATCGTTCCTGCAATCCCATCTTAACAATAGTTCCCTACAATCTCACCTTAACAATAGTTCCCTGCAATCCCACATTAACAATAGTTCCCTGCAATCTCACCGTAACAATCGTCCCCTGCAATCCCACCCAACAATCGTTCCCTGCAATCCCATCTTAACAATAGTTCCATACAATCTCACCTTAACAATAGTTCCCTGCAATCCCACCTTAACGATCATTCCCTGCAATCACATCTCAACGATCGTTCCCTGCAATCCCATCTTAACGGTCGTTACCTTCTATCCCACCTTAACGATCGTTACCTGCTATCCCACTTTAACTACGTTGCTTACTTGGAGATCTCGAAGCTATTTTGCAAAGCGGGTTTCATTTTGACTTGACGCACCTAAGCGCTATCACACTTAGACATCAAGGTACGAAATATAAAGAGAGGAAAGAAAATGAGCATTTCACCCTGAAAGGCCTCTTGTTTATCTTCTGATAACACCTCCCCTCTCCTCTTGAACCATCCTAGCAAGCAACACCACAATAGGATGTCCAAATAGAATACAAGGGGTTGGAGTTCTTGTTTTGAATGGCTGAGAATCGACACACGAAACTCAGAACACGCAACTCACACCGGTTGCGGGAATAGTTAGTTGACGGTCGTCCTCAAACAAAATTAAAGTGTAAATATCCATAAAAAAAAAGAAAGAACATATAACATGACCTAAGGGTAAGGTTACAAATCCAAACATTAAAGAAACTTGATGTCGTTTTGTTGATATTTATTGAAAACTATCATATGTAAATAAATTAGTAAAGATATATAGATATTTTGAAAAGTATATAAGAATATTAAACATATATAAAGATAGCCCGGCTGGCAAATGAAAAAGAATTATATATGATAGAGGATAATAGTGGCAAAACAAAAATTAAGATAGAATGTCAAAAATGAACTCGTAATTATTACGATAGAAAAGAACTATATAACTATTCCCTATACGCATGGAATTAACTAATAAAATTATGTGACCCTCGTAAAGAAATATTGTCCATTATAAATCTACCATCACAATTCATAAATAAACATCTTTAAATGTCCCTCAACATTTCTAAGCCTACAATACATATTCTCATATATACTAAAAACCATTAGATAAATTTCACAACCAAGTTCAATTAACATTACCAAGAATACATATTTAAATTTAAGAGAAATCTGTTTCAACATATTTATAAAAGACAAAATCAAATTATGTTAAAGAGGATAAAACACTAACACAAGTCCTCATAATAAATTTTGTCGGTTTCATAAAAATCAAAATTAATCTCTTTACAATTAATCGATACCCAATGAAAACAATTTATAATATTGATATCCAACGAATCAATTTAGAACTATCGATATCTATCAAAAAAATCTACTCCAAGTCCAACATCGACCGAGGTTATATCAGTATCATAAATTCTCATTTCTGAAAATAATACAAGTTGCCGAAAATAAATTTTGAAAAGTTTAAAAATACACAAAGATGGTTTAAAGAATTATTTAGCTGAAATAGAATTTTGTTCTTACATTTTGATAGGTTGAAGCCTTAGCTTCTTATTCCTCCATTCAAGCTAAGTCCAAGAGTGCCGACAAGCATCCCCGCCGGCAGTATATATGTAAAAACCTAAAGAACATGGGCGAATAGGACACAAGGGTGGGGGAAAACATATGGATAACAAATGGGAGGAGCGCGCGTGGCACAATAACGTCTACAAAACACTCCAAACAACTGGAATCTTCGAGAACAACCTCACTTCATGGTTTAAGATCTTTGGACTGTCTTTGGTAAATGGCGTACTCTAGTGAGAGCGGTTCGAACCTTGACGACAGTGGTCAGTCTATATCGTGCCATGATTACGTTCGCTTGTGTTGATGTTTACCTCTCCGGCTCGTAGTCCAAGGCGCAGGGACGGTGAAACAGGGTAAGTTGTATTTTTCTTTCACTTAACTTTTCTCTACTTGTAGCCAAATGATACACTCTGACGAGCTTACACAGTCCCTATACTATTTGTGCCTTGAAAACATTGACTTTATTTTTTAAATTACCTTTTTCTTGTTTCCTATTCTAGATATACATTTGCTACCACAGAGTTTTTTAATCCACATCATGGCAGGACGACTTCTACAGGACATTTTCATGACCAAGCCTAATAGCCTAAGTTGTAGATGATTTATTAAAAATACATTTACCAAAAAAAACTGCTTCATGTTTAAAAAAAATAATGTTGTGGCTTTGTAGGACTATTCTTAGAACTTATTTAAGAATTTATGGTTTTTGTTTCAACTTTAGATACTTAAAACCCGCTGAATAAAACGTAAATTAATAAACATGGGAAATCCTATCTTGATCCTTCGTGACGTCACAGATAGGCAAGGTCCGCAAATAATCCAAATGATCCAAATGTCGGAATTGTCATTTCAGTCTGCAAGTTTTGAAACTCTTGACTAGGCCAGTGTTTAGAAGCTCTGAAATTGAAGGCAAGAAACTAAACTACAAAATATGTAGCTTATTTTCTTGCTTTCAAATATTAATATTATATATTATAAATAATACTTTCTGTTAATTATTACTAATTGTATCAATTATATTAATGACAAAGTTACAATAGTAGGATTAATGAAATACACCCGAATTAGACAAACTATCTTACATAGGAGATCCGAAAAACCAGGGCTATATAGTAAGGGCTGACTCACTCCGGCTCTGGAAGTGGTCACCTACTGAGGTAAGACGTGACGTCACTGTTCTGACAGCTGCACCGTCATAACATGGCTACATACACAACCTTTAGAATACGCTATCAAACCTATCAGGGTTTACATGAATATGATGAAGCCACTGATGCTTGATTAGTTCAACTTAATAATTCTAAATACGCTGTGATTAAAAAAAGTTTGTTACTTTCACTAGGCCTATTATGTTATTAAGTAGAGTAATATTTAAACTGGTAACAACAATCCCTATACAATGTAGTACACCTTAATGAATTCAACCTATACGTTCATTAAATTTACAAAAATCTGAACTAGTTTTTTTAAGCTTCGCATCTTACTAACCGTTTGGGTTATACGCCTAAGTACTAATTGCGTTAATGGTCTAGGAATTGGGAATGTTGAATTTGGAGGAAGTGAAGCCGCATTTACGTGGAGGGAGAGTAGAAAGCAATTTAGGAAAAACCACCCCTAGTTCACCAGACCGAGATTCGAACCTCAATCTTCCGTAATTGGCAGTCTAGCTTAATATGGAACTAGCGTGTTAGTTAACTACGCCACCGAGGCTGGTAGTATTGTTGTTAATAAAGTAATAATACAGAAAAATAAGTACATAAGTAATACAACAATAAACCAATGCATTTAGAGTAAAAACAAATCATATACTAATTGTTTGAAAATAAATAAATATTAAAAAAAGGAATTATTTCAATTATTAATTTCATTTTAAGACTCTAAAATACATTGCTAAAATAAATTATTTTGTACATAATGAAATATTGTGTATAGTACATATTGAAATTGTTGTTGGGTTTAGTTTTAAATAAGACTTAGACACAAAAATCGTTATATTCAAAATAATTTTACTTATATTCCAAACATATTCTAGTTTCACTCATATTTACACATATTTACATTTATTTATGTACTTCCTTATCTTTCCGTTATTAACTAGATTTAAACTAAACTAGTTTAAAATTATTTGGACGCGTACAGTACAAACAATAATTATTTCAGTTTCAAAACTAAAAGAACTAACGATGATTTGTTATTAGAATAATTTCTTTGACCAAATTTCAGTTTGGAAAACTTAATATATATATATATATATATATAATTAATATATTCTGAAAATTGAAAAATGACACCTGAAAACGGGAATCGAACCCGGGACCTTTGGCTTAGTCCCCTAATGCTCTGACCACTGTGCTATCCAAGAATCGTCCCGTGCCCAGAGTCATTCTTCACTTATATTTTAAGGCAGAATCTATGATGGACGTGCGGAAATCGTCGGCTACAAATATATGATTATTTGAATATCACGAGCCATCGGATATAGCAGCCATTTTCGAATCCTGTATAGCTCAGTGGTTAGAGCTTTGGTGTACTAAGCCAAAGGTCCCAGGTTCGATTCCCGTGTCCAGGTGTCATTTTTCAAGTTTCATAATATGATATCTAGATGGAGTAATTCCCACTAATAAGCATAAATAATAGCTTTGTCTATATAATTAATATACATAAGAAATTTGAATTTTTTTTGATTGTATCCATTTCTTAGCTTTATTTGTTTCGCTTCGCTTACATTGCGCACATGTCTAATTCTAATTAATGTTCTAATTCTTGAATAAACATGAATGATATATGTGCTTAGGCCTACATTACTACATTATAACATTTATTAGATAGTTTTTTTAAGTTTTTTATTGACACCTTTCTGTCTCCTGTATGAACTTACCTTGCCATGAAGTGAATCAAAAATTGTCTTTAACTCGCTTACAGTAGCTCTTCACGCTGAAGAAGATAAAGGGAATACAAGCTTTTCCCCCAAATTTACACGCTTTACAGGATAAGGCCCTTATCATTACATGAACGTAAGCTATCCTCACTTGTCCATTGGAATAATCGTTCCCTAACAAGCCAATGCATTTATTTGTGTCAGTGTTAAAAGTTTTGTGACACAGTTAAGCGACATTTTTCTTCATTTTACAATTGATTAAGCATAATTCTCGTTTTAATTCCTTTGTCCCATCAACATGCTTCCTAATTCGTATGGAATTCGTATGGATTTTCAAGGACGCTACAGTATCCCTTAGTGTTTTATTTTCTTCAAGCAACTGCTCATAGTTTACACATTTATCACATATTATAACATTTTCATCTTCCTCAAAGGGTAGGGGATAAGTTTATTAGTTTCGTTTATTTCAACGCGTACTTTTTTGGACTTGAATAAATGTTCACTTATTTCTAAAGCAGCTAAATGAGTACGTCTAACATTAAATCATTCTTCTCTGAGCAAAGCTAATTTCAATTTATCATTTTGTTCCGTCTGACTGGTTATATTCTAAGATCCTTTGTGGTAAACCTATTAAAAGAATTTTCATATCATACTCATAATCAGAGGTAGAGAAATGATATTATTAAACATCACGATTTGGCATATTACTGAAGGAACACGTGGGGTTGTAGCAAGTGGTTACGAGCAATATGTCAGAGCTGTGACGTCACGGTAGTCTTTCCCCCCCCCTCCCTAACCCCTCGTCAAAAAGCGGTATCAAGGCGGCAGCGCCAGCATCAAAAAACTGAGACAGCCCTTACTATAAAGCTCTGGTAAAATATCCCACAGTACTCTTAATCGAAATTCATTAGTTAACCATTTAATATTGAGAGTGGAACTTTATTCATGTTTTTTAGTGTGCTTGTGTATATGTTTATACTAGTCATTTTTGTGGTGCATATCGAATCCAGGTAAATGTGTACATAATCTATAATATTTATTTATGTCTAACTAAAAAGAGTTGGTAGACTTTACCATTGCACTAGTGAGCTAGGGATGAGATAGGTTGAATATACAGGAAGTTTAGCCTCATTTGCTTGGAGGGAGAGTAGGAAACTATTTGGGGAAAATCACCCTCAGTACACCCAACTGGGATCAAACTCCGTTTTACTCGTCATCAGCAGTCTAGCGTATTGCGATAGTGACGCCTTAAATCATGTGGCCACCAAAGTGGGTTTGTATATCTTGTTTCATATATGAATATCTGTTAAATTAACATTATATATTATTTTAATTGAAATCTTACTGTTATTATATATCTTGAAAACTCGTTCTCATTTAGAGCACGTTCCAAACAAGCAGCTTAACAGTATGAAATGTACTCTACTAGATTAATTACTCTAACATTTCTCGTATTAAGCCAACATCTCCAAGTCCCAGGATGGTGAAATGTATGTAAACATGTAATTAGAACTGTAAGCTGGCAGCGGAGTCAAGTTAACATTGGGAGATAATTTATATGTCTATACATCGAACTGATCCGGATAATTATAGCACTAGTTTACAACTTTAAGCAAAAATTGTATCTTTAAATTTCTCATTAATTATTTGAGTAAATATAATATAAAATACCTATCATTATAAAATAATATATTAAGAATTTGAATGATTATTTAATAAAATCATAACAACGTATTTGAATAATTTTATCAATACGTTCTTTGCTCTACAGCCAGTTGTTTTTAATCGAACTTACTTGAACGAACAAAGTACACTGAAGGGTCCAAGAAACGTTTTAATATAAGGGGCCACCAATTTAGTATTCCGAGCCTTGTGGGCCTTAGGATATATTATATTATGGACTTAATCTATCTTCAGAGGCAAGGGAAGAAATATACCTTTAATAAAACAACACTTATAATGGTTTTCGAAATGTATTAGTTGGTGTGGTATCAGGGTTAATACATTATCCACCGTATATTCAAAATAAAAAAGTAAACTAATACTCAAAATGGAGAACAGAAATTAAAATGCCTCCCCTATAAATACAGCCAATGTGCCCCAGAGCCCTGACGCCTCAAATACCAGATCACATAAATGTAAATTCAATCTATTTTCTCCCTTTTTTCCCTTTGCCTACCTTTCACATGAGTTTTTGGGGTAGTATCACCTTTTTGGTAATACTAACCTAATTTTTGACGTAAAATCATACAGAAACTTATTGTAAGTTTCTTCCCTTTTACTTCCCTTTGTCTCCATGCCACATCAGCTTATTGAGGTGGTATCATCTTTTTTATACTACTGACCTTTTTTTATAACTTATTTGAACAGGTTTGACGTCCTCATTTACTTGTTAAGTTATGTAACCTATGCACTACCCTCCAAAACAATACCTTTCTACACATGACGTCCCCCCTCTCCTTGGAGTTTTCCATCTCCCCGATGCTCCCTTTCTTAGCTTTGCACCCCGAGACTTTTAGCGTCCTCTTCAACAAGGCATTTCCCTCTCCGGGGTGCCACCATAATTATTTTTTTACTTTTCACTTTTACGATTTATTTTTATATATTTACTCCCTACACCACGAATCAATAACGATTATCTGCCTACGATTGATGAAGTAATTCTCCTAAGTCTCACCCCATCTTTCAAGATGTCCCTGACCACCTTTCCAGATACAAAACCTCCTGCTTGCAGGTATAACTACGCATATACTAAACCCATAACGGTGAATTCCCATCCAGCTCCCTAATACTAGACCGCTCCACCTCCTCCGTGGCTGCCCCCCAAATAGACATGTTCAGACGTGTCAGAACCTATCAATGAATGATGATCTAAAATGGTGGTCATCTAAGACGATGTCATAGGACTACCACCATCATTGCCATTCACTACAATAATAGTATCCTAGCCATCCTACTGTGGGTGAACCTAGCAGGACTTTACAATTATTCAAAAGTTCACGAACGTTTCTCAATTTAAGTTGGCGGCCATTAGAATGTTTACGAATGCTAGTGAGCTCCCTTAAAGAGGGTATGAAGGAAAATGTTGGGACTTGGAAGGAAGGGATGGCACGTGAAAGGAATAAACAACATAAATAAAAGATTATAACCTTTATTTATAAAAACAAGAGTTGACACATCAACCCCTAAGCTATGTGGTGTGTCAAATCCTAAACATTTAACATAAAATTTATCCCTCGCAAATTTAATGATCTTCTGCATAAGTACACGTCTGCATGGTATGTGTTCTTCAGTTCCAGAGCGTCTAATTCTTCAAATATAAGCTTACCCTACACATCTTATAGCAGCTACGTTCTAGGGTTCGTCTAGAACATCGGCTCTCAAGCTATGGGCTGCGACCCACATGTGGGTCATGGGCGACAATCTGATGGGTCGTGGAGTGACTGGTCAGGTCTACAAAAAATATATTAATAGTTTTGTCTGCTGTAAGAATATAACGAACACATGTTACTCCTTTAAAGAAAAAATTATGAAAAATAATAAAATAAACAACTAAGTACAGAAAATACAGTGTTTTATTAAACAGTCAGTCCCATACTCTCATCTCGGTCTAATATTAGTTAATCTGTGAACTGGACACACTCCTTCATCAGATGGCATCTGTTCCCACGCTCCGTCCCACAGTTTTGTTTTTTGTCCTTGAATTGAGTCAATCTTGTTCTGCTTGTGGAAGTGAGTGGTTGTGATATTTAAGTCCACCTTTGGTTTTGTTTTCAATATTGAGAGGTGGTTTAAGACAGCATCGTGCCGTAAAAGAGAGCAGCCAATTGATGAGGAACCTTCCACATCCAGTGCTACGGGTAGTGAATGTTAAAATTCTAGTGAGCCACAGTCCATTTGTAGTTGTAAACACTATGCAGGCAACGTGAAAAAGCAAAAAACGTGTTCGTGTGAATATAATCCTGAGTATTTGAAATATGGATTTGTGTTTTCGGGTACTGAAGATGTGACGTTGTTACAGACATGAAAATAAAGAAGACTGTTTGGACTTACCTAGTCTGGTCCCCTTTGACTGGCCTGCTTCACGACTCCAAAAACACGCGCACTCCGCAACACATCATGTATCCAACTAACCGTCCGTGGCTCGAGATACAACTCCGAGCTAGACTCGAACAAGTGAACATCGAGATGCGCAGACCCATATGCGCAAACGATTGTGTTCTGGTGAAATAAGACCTATCCACCAGCGCGTGATTTGAATAATTACGCGGCCAATCGAGGCTGTTCTCGAAGCATGTGCACGCCCCTTCCCCCTGTCCCAACTGTGTTTCCCGCCGTATGTGAACACGTGACAGACTTTGTGTTGTATATAACGGCTGGACTGTGTAGTGATGTCACTCATTTCTCTGCGCTCAATTAGGTGAGGCACTTTGTCTTAGCTTTAGATTTAGTTTATATTTCGACGTATCTAAATTATATTTGGCTATTCATGTTCTAAATTTATATGTTTCGGCTTTATTTATTCAAACGTAACTCAGAATTAAATTCACTAGAGACTGCAGGATTTGCCTGTCAGCCATTATGGATTACTTGATATTTAAACTCTGTTTCTTTTTGCAGGCCCGCCTTGTCCGCCTCACGGACGGGTTTGGGATTTATTACGCCGCCATCTTGGGGCGCTAATTATCTTATTTAAAGTTAAACTTATTGAAATGTTTGGTTTGCTTGTCAAAGTTTTAAGGGATTAGTCTTTTGTAATAAATGAACTTGTTGTTCAACTTTGGGGCCGCGAGCCCGCGCAGTTAGCGCTTCGGCCAAGTTAATAGTTAGATTGATCTAATTTAAATGGTATGTGTTAAAACTGATTAGGTTGATCTAAGTCATTGATTGTTAGTTAAATTTTCTCTTTTGCGCCTTGTAATGGCAGTTAGTAATTATTCAGCGTACTCATGTCGATTTTGTATCGGCATCGATGAGTTGTGTACACCTTTACTATTTGTCTTTATTTAACCTTTCTAGTTAGGTTAGTCGCCTTCTGCGCTTGGTCAATTTTATATGTATTTATTTATTATTGTCTTACTGTTTTCTCTCAAAGACTTGGGGTCTTGCCCCATTATTTATTATTTCTATCAGTCTTTGTTGACTTTTCACTCGACTACTCTTTGTATGTCTCACCCTCTTTTTCTACGAGTTGTATGTTATGAATAAAAAAAATAAACTTTCTTGTAATCAACCTACCTTTTATTTATAGTGTTATGAACCTATCAAATCAAAGGGGAGTTACAAAGAGAAGCTGATACCTCAGTGAGTCATTTGTTTTGATATGATAGCCAACGCAATCATGAAACCATCGAAAATCTAAAGGCATTTATCAACCAAACATCCAGAGTACATGAGTAAGCTTATTGAATTCTTTCAAAATAAAATACATGATTATCTTTTGACAAAATCTACAATGGAAAAGTCCACGACAGGTCTACAAAAAAAACAAGCTGCCATAGCGTCTTACGATTTATTCTTGTTAATAGCCAAAAAGGGGGTAGCTCACATCATGGGAGAGGAACTTATGTTTCTCACGGCAAAAATAATATCAAGCACTTGGTTTGATGAAAAATGTAGGAAAAAACTAAGTGAGACCCCTTTATCAAACATTAGAGTAAAAAAAGAATCGAAGAAATGTCTGATGGCGTCAAATAAGTTATGATTTCAACTCTAAAGTGAAGTGAGTATTTTTCATTGTAGCTTGATGATAGTACAGATGTTGCTGGCCAAGCTAATTTATTATCCTTTGTTCGTTTTGAGTTTAATGGGTCTGTAGAAGAAGAAATGTTATTTTGCAAGCCTTTGCCCACAAGAACGACTGGAGATGAGATTTTTAAATGTGTTGACAATTTTTTAAAAATAAAATGAAATTGATTTGTCTAAATGTGTGTTTTGACAACTGGTTGCGCTCGTGCTATGATTAGCATTTATTCGGGTTTAGTCACCATAGTTATGTCAGTTGCCCCTTTAGTGCAATGGACTCATTGCAATCTGCGTCAAGAAGCTCTTGCAATAAAAGTCTTGGATGAGTGCCTAAATAAAACTCTTGACGATGCTGTGAAAATTGTTGACATTATTAAATCACGTTCTAAAAACTCAAGACTGTTTGGTATCCTGTGTGAAGAAATGGGTAAGAATACAAACAAAGTCTCCTTCACTGTGAAATTCGGTGGCTCTCAAGGGGTAAAGTATTGTCAAGATTATTTGAACTCTGGGCCGGAGTTAGAATATTTTTATTGGAGATGCAAAATTCGTAGGCCAATTTAGAGAATGTGTGAATGATGAAAACTGTTTAAAAAGGCTTGCGTATTTGGCAGATATTTCCATTGCTCTCAATGTCCTTAGCAGTAAAGTAAGGACGTCCACAAATTTTATGTGAAGAATAAAGTAAAAGCAATGATTACATAAAACTAAAGTGGAGGAAAATTGATTCGATGTAATTCCAGACTTACATGACTTCCTGGAGACCTATAAAATTAAAATTTACTATTAAACTCCAAAAACCTTGAATAAGCATCTTGAAGCATTGGACTCTAGGCACAGGTAATTTATATTTTAAGTCAATTCTAAGTAGTAAGTAAAAAAAAATAAAAAAAATTAAATTTTAATTAATTTTTTATGTACGATAACAATGTTTTAAAGTTTATTCTGTTTATTTATTCAAATAAAATTGTAACTAGTTCGTTTATTAAAATGTAATGTATGTATTGAAAAATGTTATAACTAGGCAGCGTATAACCCGAACGGGTAGTAAGATGCGGTGCTAAATGATATTAATATAACTAGGCAAGGTTTTTTATGTGTTATGGCGAATAATTAGTAATTACTCTTGCTTTAGGAACTATTTTACTAAAATTAATAAGGGGAGCCAACGGATCCGAAATCCCTTTTATGATGATCATTTAAATAAAAGTGAAACTGTCATCAGCTGAAGAAGACTCATTAATTGAGTTATCATGTGATTCATCTTTGAAAACTGTTTTCACAGAAACAAGCTTGATCTCATTCTGGATCAAAGTGCGAGGATAATACCGAGAAATATCAAAACTAGCAATTATTTTTGAAAAACAAATACAGAAACAGACTTTGTGTGGAGAGCAATTTGAGACTAAAACTATCAAGTTTCAACCTTGATTTAAACTCTCTCTTTGGTCTAAACAATTCCATGAATCTGATTGACTTTTAAACTTGCGTTTTATGACTGTTACACTTTCACATTAATACTTCCTACCACAGTCTTTTCGTGTATATGCATTGAACGAAAGTCCACCTGTTTCGACAGGACGAAGATATATTATTCAGAAGGCTATATATACATATTAAGTGCGTCATGATTATTTTTTTGTAATTTTTAAGGTGGGTCCAGTAAAAATAAAGTTTGGGGACCGCTGGTCTAGACAAATTTTTCTTGAAATTTTCTGTAAACCAGTTTGCAATAAACCCCTTGGCAAAAACATCTTTACGCTTGGTGATGTGAACTTTATTTACCAACTTTAAACATGCCTTGTAAAGGGGTGATCGTTTTGGAATGATGGTAAACTGTTAGTAGAAGACTATCATCCTTGACATCTATAGATCTGATCTTGATAGTAGAGTTCACAGTACGGTAATATTCATCCAGGAGAGAATAAATCATATAAATCCAGCGATAGGTCCCTTTGGAAGTAGATCTCGTCAACATCATATTTTCAAAGTTAGATTTAATCGTTCAACAACACTTACCTCAACACTGTGGTGTGTCGATTAATAGTTAATCTTCTTCTATTCCATAAGTTCTTTGAAAGATACACTATACAATTCCGTTCAAATATAAGTCTGCATAGTTGACGATTCAGATACTTTCTACGCATCTTTGGGGGTGTGGAGAGGAGAGGTGATGGCCATATTCTTGAAAAGACAACTATTTCATATTCCTCAAGCTGGTCCACTGTAACTGAAGGTAACAATTTTTCATATCTGAACTTGAATGTATGTAGAGGGTTAAGATTAATGTTTAGCAAGAGGGATGCGGTTCAGAAGATTGTTTCAATATTCAGTACAAAATGTCTATTGACGTGCAAGAGTTCATGAGTGACTTTGGAGTTTTCCTATTCAAAGAAGTATAAATCATTCACCCGCCTGAGGAAGAGAGCGATCCTGACGTAGTTCAATATATGTTTCTACCACCCTTTGAGAAAAGGTTTCTCTCTCCAGGGACTAAATGGAACGTCAACCGGATAAATACTCGTTATCAGTGACTGTCCTGGGTGAGCGGTCGTTTGATCTACTCCGAACTTGGTATCATTAACACGTAGAAGCCGAATAACTATAACACCAAAACTTACGATATATGTTAAAGTAGTGGAGAAGATAGCGTGTAACAAGAGTTTTATTATCAATAGTGATGGCTATAGCCTTTACTATTTGGGTGATCTTGGTTGTCTTTCCTTAACACTTCTTAAACATGAGGTTAGTGCTATAAAGTGCACCAGCCATCACGGTACCTCCTTTACATGTGCTACTAAAAATGTCTGACTACTCCATAAGTGGTTCAAGAGTGTTAAACTTCATCTCTTTCCTGGTTGTGACAAAGTACTGAAGAGGTTGGCTTACCCTTACCGGTACTGGATGAAGTTCTCTGGAGGCAGACAATTTGGCCCGAGGAGAGTAATGTCCTCACTGCCAGCTACATTGCAGGGCTCCGGCACTCCACATCCTGGCCTTTCCACTTCCTAGTGGTTCCCCTGGTCCTCCACCTCGTATTGAACGAGGGGGACGCCCCAGAGCTATCGGAGGAGACCTCTATGGCCTTTATACTCCCACGAGGCTCTTCAGGGAGGACGAACTACTGTTTTACTTGCCAACAATTGATCGGTCACCCACGTAGGTAGCTCCTCCTCCACTAACAAGGTGGCAACCTCAACAAGTAGGGCTGGCTGGATAGTCCGGAGAGGAAGAGAGACATCTGGAGGTGATTTATGCACCACTGGAGGGCCCAGGGGACCGTGAGTAGGGGCCGTTGTGAGCCCCAAGGCGTCTTCCAACGCCTGAGCTTACGCTTGGATTGCCACAAATCTATCCTCAATAGGGATATGGAGGCTTCGGTATGAGTTAGTACCCAGGTCTAAGGAGGCCTGGATACCTGGTGGCAGGATGTATCCACCCGCATCAGCCCCCAAAGAGGTAGTAGCCATACACCCCGTGGTGGAGGTAGGGGTCTTCAAGACTACCAACGCTGTGGCCAGGTGCTTGCCTGCTACCGGTGGGGAAGTACCCTGTCCAGTTCCTAGTACCTACCATTCCCCCCTGGGATGATTATCACCAAACGTTCAGCAACTTGTTGGTCCCCCCCCCCCCCCCCCCAGTAGGGTGGGCCACGACTCTTGCCTGTGATACGTATTAGTTTAACAAGCACGTGGACGTGGAACCGGACAATACAAAACTGATTGATACAGCCAAGAATTTTGGTTTAACCAGAGTTAAAACAATCACAGACTATAAAATAAGCATGTTTGGTTAATATATGGCTAAAGATAGTGAGCAAACAAGACTCACCTGTTTTAAATTATCTGCCAGGTAGATCTGCTCTATAAAATCTTCCAAAACTTTATATGTAAAATGAAATTATATCTTTATGGGAGTTGTCCCCAGAAAACTAAGCATAATCACCACAAATACATACTCATCGATTCTTACAATTTATTGACAGACTAACAAGTGAAAACATAGTAGGGAATTAGTCGTACAGTTTAGTTACATTAATTATCTACTTACATTATTATTTGCAAAACAAATATCCTCTTACATGAAACTCCCCAAACCACTAGGGGCACTCTCTATAGTTTAATCATAAACTATGTCTCTCTTAGGGGTGCTCTCAGAGGCTCACTCGGTAGGGTTGTTAGTTGTTCGGTCACCGGTAGATGACGCGTAACAATCTATTATAATAATTAAAGCCTGGTTTAGTATTGGACCCTCTTTCAGATATAAAAACAACAACAAAAACATAAAATATATTTTTGGATAAAAATGTAATTTAAGCTAAATACATTTCATAACATAATTAATGACATTTTATTTAAGTAAATTAAAGGCATGTACACTTTTTTTAATTTAATAATATTGATAAACCTAAATTGGATACTGCTTTTAAATAGATAAATTAGAGATTTGCCTTCACTTTATCAACCATAGTTTTTAAAATATCAACATGTTAGCGTAAAGCCTAAAATCCATAGTACTGAATTATTTTATAGTCAACATTAACTTTAAAATATTTTCTAAAGGTTTTATATGGAGACCCAGAGTCTCAACTAATATTGAGTAGATCATCATGTTTGTATTCACCCAAGATATTCATTTGGATACTGAAAGGTAGTTATGCTATCATCGAATCTAGTGTTATCCTGCTACTATATTACTACTATAACAACAATTAATGGGAGAACAGAGTCTATAAGAGAAGGAAAAAGAACAAATAGTAGATATCCACATAAAATGAAAGAACTACCCTCTGGATATTACAGACTGTAAGACAAGGATAATTATTATAATATACGACCAAACAGACAGAGTTTGAAACATCTGTTAATGTTATTCACATATATATATGTTAATGTTATTCACATTTATATAGTGAAGATCCTGTGCTCAGGGCTACAGACAGTGCGAGAGATATTGACTGAGATTTATGTTGGATGGAAAATGTTAAGGTTGAAAATTCTAAATATATTCATTCCGAACGTTTAGAAATCGAATGTGAACACATTTCGTAGCAAACAAAACAGATTATTTAATGTAGTAATAATGTACTATATTTATTTACTGTTATCATTGTATTCAGGCGTATTCTACCACCCGGTAAGGTTCTAGGATATTAACTGATTTACTTTTAACACGTTGCACTACCTGTTCGGGTTGTATATTAATCTACTGGTTACGATAGTTTATTGAGGGTGAGTAGAGTGCAATTTATAGAAAGTCTATCCACATTAGCATCGAAGGAGAGTGAAAACATCTTTAGTAAAAAAACTCAGTTTTCCTCACCGGAATTTTAAATACAATTTACCCGTCATCAGTAGTCCAATCTACTTGGAGCGTAACGCTGAGGCGGGTCCATTCATATCATACGATTTTAACTACTCCAATGTTGTGAGGATAGAGAAGTTAGAATTTCAGTGGAAATGTACTCGAAGTTGTGTGAAGGTATAAAGAAAACTATTAAGTAAAAACCCCCTCAGTGAACCATAAACCATGACCTTCCCTATACAGGAAATAAAAATCGACAAATCGAACCATTAGTCCTTGGTTCCACCATAGCGTAGACTTTGTAAATTTTTAATCAAAGCACACGAAGTAATACTTGTTCAATAGTGAATACTTTTTCATTTATAGACCACTTATTTCTAATAAATTTTATTTTTATAATTTAACGGGTATTTTCTAGAAAGTTAATATCTTTAATCTTAATATTTTAGTGTATTTTTATCGATCAACTAAAATATGAACAATCATCCATTATTGATTTATTAATTTTATTATATTTTGTTAACTTTCCTAACAATGGGGCTATTTAAAACTTATCTAGGGCAGATATAAGGAGGCTTGCCGAATGAAATATACTTGCATTTGAGTTGGGAGAGGGTGGCATTGTTAGATTACAGATGTAAAATCATCACCAATGTGCACTGGCCTGGATTTGAGCGTTAACCTCCTTGTTGCCATTCTGTTGAGAGAAAGACACATTATATGCCGTTACATCTGGCGCGAGTCTTGGTATTTTTGATTAGTAAGTGTGTGTTCATTTTGTCAAGATTATTTCAGCCGTTTTCTCGTAATACCAAATTACCTTAACAAGATTAGTGCTTGACTGTTCGGACGGTTACACCTGCAAGTTTTACTGTCCTCTCTCTCTCCGTTCTTGTCTAACAGGTAGCTAGCTGGTTGAACCTGACTTTGAAGGTAATTATAGTGTGGATAGGGGGAGCTTGCTTGGAAGAGAAGTTGCCTGTATAGAAGAGTCTGGGTGCACTTTCATAGAACAATGTACCGTATTCTGTAAATGGAGATTCTTAGACTCCGAGTGCTGCCCTATAAATACTTTGTCGGTGCTAGCCAAAGGACTCTCAGTTCTTGGTTCCCGACCAGTGAGTCCTGGAGGGGTGGATCAGCGAGTCTAGTGTTCGTGTGATGCGTGTCGGTATAGTGGGCACGGCGCAGGGGTGCCTTGAGTGCATTGGATATTGAGTGTAAATTGTACCGTGGCCTAAAGTTATAATAAACTGATATTTGGATGTTTAACTAGTTATTTAGTATTTTTTATCAATAAGCTGTTTATTTGATTTAGTGTGATTCTGTTTTATGTGATTCATTTGTTTATTAATTACAGACTAAAACTCTTATTACTTAATTCCGTGAGTTGTTTAGCTGTAGTTTATTCAGTGTATGTTTTTGTGTGGTTTTTCAAATAATCCAAACCTTGAGTGATCCATCCATATTTTTATTCGTGTTTGGTCAGCAAACCCCCTAATATGTCCAAAAGAACTCGTAGCTCTCACGATGACTTATGAACGGCCCGGACCGTCTGATTGCGCACCAGATACGAAACAATACAATAAATTATACAAGTGAATTGTTCAGGGGATGCTTCAATTTATGTCAACAAATTTGCTAGCGTTTACAAATAGTCACCCAAGAATGCAAGTGTTCTATCTACAAAATTGTTTAATTTGAGATATTTGGTGTTTACGTTTATTTAGAATGCATATGATTCACCTGCGGGGAAATTGAGACTACTATATAATTACTTAAGAAGATACGAACTCGAGTTGTCATCTAGTAACATTGGTTTTGTACACAAGGTCAAACTTCAATACTCTTTACCACAACAGTGGAGAACTGGACATAGAACACTTGCATTCTCGGGTGATGAAATGTTTGTAAAGATGAAATCAAGGAGCTTATATTTGATAAATACTAAACAATGAAACATACGTTTACTATAAATGTCTTTATAAGTAAATAACATTTCCCTAGTTTAGGAAAGAAATTCCCTCAATAAAAGAATATTGGTAAAATATGAGATAGGACTGATCAACTCTGTGGTCTATTGGTCGGAGTTCCTGGTTACAGATCCAGAGGTCGCGGGTTCAATCCCCAGTGTGTCCAGACTTTCTGTAAAGATATGGCTTTGGAACAGGGTCATCTCAACCTTGTGAGGACAATAGGAAGTACTTAGATAAAGAAGTAGGGGTCCTGATTTAGAAAACTGAGATTAATGTCCGGAGAGTTTGCTGTGCTTACCCCATGACACCCTTTATCCACAAATAGTAGCACTATCTTCGCCAACATTCGGCAGCCACTCAGTCGGCTAGCTCATTTTGCATTTTATAAATAAAATATTATGTTTATTTTATTGTTGAAGGTACGATATCATTATATTATTATAACATCCAGCACAATCAACCTATAATTAATTAATTTTAAATTATTTGCATGTGTCCTTAGTCTTTAAGGATTATAATTACAAATATCTTAAAGATAGATGGATAGTTGATTTTTTTTTAAATATGTAACTTCAAATAAGTGTCTGGTGAAAAATATTTATAGACAATAAACAAACCTGTGAGCACGCGTACTAAATTTCAAGATCATCTAATCTGTAGTTCTCTTAGTGTGGAGGTCAGGGTTTTAACCCTGGCTGGTGATATTTAGATTGGGTCTCTCAATCTCTCTCCATATAATTACTGCTACATTTACTTTACCCTCTACCTTCCTCATCCCTAACCCATTAGAGGAGTTACATATGTGTATGGTAAGACGCATGTATAGTAATAATAATAATAATAATAATAATAATAATAATAATAATAATAATAATAATAATAATAATAATAATAATAATAATAATAATAAAAGAGCTAGTACATGTGTCCGGTCCCAGATGGAGTAGGTGGCAGCCACTAACCAGCTGAAAATCTGAGTGTGTGTGCTGCTCTGGGTGGACATCAAACAAAACTTCGGATTAAAGACTCATCAACCAATAGAGGAAAGTATGTATGTTGACCACGTGGTTCGTTAGTTGTGTCTACACCATGTCCTGCCACCCTACCGGGCTATCCTGATATCCACACTAATGAGATAGGTGTGATAATGGAAGAAATATATCAACATTTGATTGTAAAGTGTGAGAGAAAAGCGTATAGTAAAATAAATCTTAATAAACCCAATCCAGATTCTAAGCTTGACCTTCTCGCCACTGGAAAATCAGACTTGAAGTGGTTGGAACCTTAGCCTGCGTAGCCACCGACGTGAGTAGAACGCTAAATATTACAGATGATATTTAACACATTTATTGGTAAGAAACTTGATTTAAACAGAAAATTAATAAAATAGCTGGTTTTAGAAGTTTAGTGTTAGAAAGGCAAATAAAATGCCTTGGAATAGAATGAAGCGTCAATGAAAATGTTTGTCTATGTTGTGTCTGTGTGTGTCTGTGTGTGTCTGTATGTGTGTCTGTGTGTGTGTGTGTCCGTGTCTTTTTTATGGCTTAGAGCCAAAACTCCTTCCTAAGGTCAGTTCTTATCTTAAACTTACCATTCAGCAAACATTTCTCTTCCTCTTTGGAATAAAAAAAATCCATCTTGGCAACGAACCTAATAACTTTGAACTTGTTCTAGAAAGAATAGCCGTGAAAAATAACTGGAGTTGATTGTTCTCAAACAACTTTTTTAATTTTAAAATTTAAGGTGCACTTTTTGAACAAAGAGGAAACTAAACTTGATATAGGATACTCACTGATAATTATTCTTTTCCCTGTCTTTAAGAAGTTACTTTGTTTTGAAAGGACGAACTTCTTTTAAGATAAATCACATTTTTCTTATTCTCTACTCATAATAAAGCTATACATCCTCTGTATTTTACTCTCACTTTAAAAATTAAATTTTATACATAGAGTATTTGGATCATTAGTTCTTTGTTGATATAATAGATATGGTAAACAAAACATATTTCTATGGGAACCAAAACTGAACCAATTTTGAATGAATACTAATATGACTTTTAGATTGTCCAGATAATAATATAAATATAACAAATAAAATAAAACAATTCTCTATTCTTCTCTTTTAACCGTACGGGACTTACGCCTTTAGTTACACTATCGAGTTAGTGTAATGTGTGTGTCACCGGCAATGTGTGAAATCCAGGCATTTTATATAATGCCAGAGTGGTTTTGGCAAAGTATGAAATAAACGAGTTTTGCTGTTGTATTTCATTATTATTTTCAAGTTCTTTGTCTTTTTGAAGTCCCGAAATAGGTTATCAATTATTTTATCCAGTTCTATGTAAGTCCTGCGTCGTTTTCTTGCAGGTTCACCTAATTCCTAAAGTGTGAGTTGGTCAGGTTAGGTTATTTTAGAATAGGGTAGTTAGGTAAGTTAAGTTTAGGTTAGGTTAGATTAGGCTAACTATTGTTATCGGTAATATATATTGACTGGTTATTCTATACATTTCCTAAGAAAAGTATTAAATATAACAGCAAAACTAATATATTTCATACTTTGCCAAAACCACTCTGGGATTATATAGAATGCCGGGAATACACACATTGCCGTTAACATATACACTAAATAAAAAGGTTAGTAATAATTTTCCACGTCTATATAAAGAGTACACATAAATAATCAGGTCATAATGGATTTCTCCCTTTTCAAAGATTCACCTTTTCACCCCCTCTATGTTTCTATAATATATATCCCTCCTTCTGGCTGTCTACTGTCACATTCACTCGTGACCGCCAATATTCGTCGACAACTTTCTTTTTATTAGAGTTGCTGCATCCCTTTGTTAGCTACGATCATATAAGTTACTCATCTCCACTATCAACATTTTATATTTCTAGTTTCATGATATGGTTGACGAGCTTTTTCCATTTTGTTATTTCAAGGTCCAAATGTTCCTTAAACTATCTAAAATAACCTTTAAGTTACAAAAATTCAATTGAAATAGGGTAGTTTAGTTTGTCAAAATAGACACATATATGGACACCAATTTTAATTAGATAATAGTCCATGAATTAAAAATAAAATACAACTATTGTGTATGTCTAAGGTTGTAACCTCTTTTTCGTACTGCAGGACAAAAGCCGGCGTACAAAATTACAAAGAAAGGGGGGGGAATGAATCAGAGTGATCTGACAGGACTATGAGTTTTGAATATATTATCTAATAATATATTCGTCAACGTATCCAGGCAATTCAATCTGCATCACCATAGACCAAAAGGACAAGAGTAAAATATTTTGAATCTGAAATCCTAAACAATATTTCCACACGGGTATATAAATATTAACTTAATTGAAAAGAATTGTAAGTCAACCACCGCAAAGTTTATAGAAAAAGATATTTTTTATTTATCATAAAAAGATAAGTATTAACTAAGATATATTAAGATGTACAAAAGGTAAGCATGAAAAATGTATAGACCAAAATTTATATATAATTATTTATCTAAGACCATTCTTAAAAACTCAAGAATTTTCTCTCTAAAAAAAGTCAAACAAGTTAAACAAAGTCTTATATTATATTATATTTAAAATCATTGGTATGGAACTTTGCACGGACTTTCTCGCTTTATTTTTTTTAAATGGAAATATTTAGTCAAAATCCGTTATAAAATATATTGTAGCGAACCCGAGAACAAATTGCGATATAAATACGTAAAACTTTTTTGACTCACAGTTTTAAATATTATAATTTTGTTTTAAAAAAACTAAAGTCTTCATTAGTATATTTGTACCAATAAAAAAATTATCGACACTGAGTCCCCAAGGGTCAACAGTTCATATCAAAATTTTGACTTCCGGTTAAAATATTCTGCATTTTATTAGGGGATACACATCTTTTAAATTTTAACCAATAATATAGGTGATTATTGACTATTGAATCTAAAATTAGAGATATATATCATTGCTGTACCAGGGGTGGATCCAGGAGGGGGAGGTGGGGGGCATGTGCCCCCCTTCAAGAAACTAAACCAATTAAATTAATGTTAAAGTCACTACTAGCTTTATTTTCTCGTAATACTATCTCAATAACAAGATTTCATTTTTACTTTCTCTCTATCCAACAGGTAGAGAAAGTATGGTGATCGTAAAAAAAATTGAACTCGAGATTTTGATGAATCTTGACGTTTCATGACTCCCTGAATCCGAAAAAGTGGTTTTTGAATGTCCGTCTGTCTGTCTCTCTGTACCTCCAACTAGCGCCTAAACTATTTTACCGATTGAGCTAAAACTTGATATCTAGGGTTTTCATAGGGTTGCCCCAAGGTATTTTTGGAATTGGATATCCACCCCTAAAATTAAGGGTAGTTTACTGAGGGGCAAAAAGGGAAAAAGTCGATTTTCTCAAAATCGGCTCTAACGATTTTGATTAAATTTCATTTATAAACATTAATAAATATTCCAAACAAAATGGCTACTCTCAATATTTCGGCAAAATGTCTTTAAGGGCTCCGGTCTGATGCGTAAATTAACATTTTTTATAATAGCTCCGAAACTATTTGAGATATGAAATTACTTAGCAAAACAAATATGTATATATATTGATAATACAAATATTTTATTCGAAACATATTTTTATAAAATCAATAACTTTCAATCTATACGCAATTATATATATTTTTTATTTAACTTTTTGGACATTAAAGTTTAAGTATTGCGACCGTAAAAAAACTAACCGAAATGATGATGGAAGTCGACGTCTCATGACCCCCCGAACACTAAAAAATAGTCTTTGCAATGCCGTCTGTCTGTGTGTCAATAAAAACTTAAAATTAAGGGTAGTTTACTGCAGGGCGAAAAGAGAAAAATTTGGTTTTCTCAAAATCTGCTCAAACGATATTGATTAAAATTCGTATCTAGTCGTTGATTAAGATTATAAATAAACTGGCTATTTTCATTTTCCTATGAAATTGATTTTTAGGGTACTTTACAGAAGCGTTAATTTCCGTATCTCCACAACTATTTGTGAAACTAAACAACTTATCATTGCAAAATTGTAGGACTATTAGAAATAAAAAACTTTTATTTGACATATATTTTTATAAAAGCAACAGTTTCTGAGATATTTGCAAATATATTAATACAATTTTGTGACCTTTGGTTGTAAACATATACTACTTAAGTCTTAACGCAATAATTCTCCAATGCCATAGAGTAATTAAACATAAGTATCTAAAAAAGTATGTTATTTTTCCTTAAAACTCTTAGAAGAAATGTTTGCACAGCAATGATCTATCTCCATTTTAAACTCAATAGTCAATATTTACATTTTATATTGCTCAAAATGTATAAATGAATAATTAAATATCAATGCTATGACTTGAAGATGTGCAACATCTTATAAAATGTTAAAATTTTAACCAGAAATCGAAATTTTAATACTAGGTGTTGACCCTTGTGGACCCAATATTAATATTTTTTGTTTTATTATTTTGTAACCCCCTTTTCCCCAAATCTCCCTTCGTAAGGGATAGTAAGATAGAAAGGAGAGAGAAAGTCTGTGTGGTACCATTTATTTAAATTGTTATTGGTAATATTAAGATTTAAAACAATCACATTAAGTATTAAAGTGGTGAAAATAGGCATTATTGAAATCACCCAAATTTGAGTTGCGCGCCTCTCACCTTGTTGCACAAGCATTGTTTAAGATTAAATTTATTTTATTATTTTTACTATTACTCTTTCAATGATTAATAATAAATAAAGATATTTAAAATCTTTTATTTTAAATAACGTGCTTTAAAAAATCTTTGAATAATACCAAAAACATGAAGTGTTAATATGGTTTAGTGGTAAAATTTCGATTTAGAATGAGAAATAACTAGCTATACTATAAAGTGGAGCTAAAGTTCGATTGTTCGAGATCTGAATAATTCCATCTCTTTTTTCTAGTTGATTGAATATCCAAGAAACTATTTATATAATAATTGTTATAGTGTTTAAACTTATTTCCTTCATAATAATCACTATTGGTTTATGTTCATATTATTTGATTTTCATAAATTTCAATAATAATCGCAAATTTCGAGATTTACTCTTCACATGAGGATTAATCTCAAGTTTAGCGTTACACAAAAAAATTGCTCAAATATTTACTCTCAAATTTGGAAGTATTTGTATCTCAAAATTTCTTGATGTGCCCTCCGCCTCCAAGATCCCTCCCCTATAGATTGACAGACAGACAGACAGACAGGTTGATGGAATTGAGAAAACCACTTTTACGGATTCGGAGGATCATGAAACGCCGACATGCATCAAAATCTCGATTTCGATTATCTCAATCAACGCCTGTACAAGAATTTTAATCAAAATCATTAGAGCCAATTTTGAGAAAATAGACTTTCTCTCTTTTTGCCTTTCAGTAAACTACCCTTAATTTGGGTTGGATATCCAATTACAAAAACCCCTCGGGGCAACCCTATGAAAACCGTAGATACCAAGTTTTAGCCCGATAGGTAAAATAATTTAGGTTCTATTCGGAGGTACCGACAGACAGACAGACAGACGGAAATTCAAAAACTACTTTTACGGATTCGAGGGTCATGAAACGTCAAGATTCATCAAAATCTCGAGTTCGATTTTTTTGACGATCGCCATACTTTCTCTACCTGTAAGATAGTGAGAAAGTAAAAAGGACTCTAATAAAAGTTTAACCTATTGATCTTCTTTTTACTATACATCCCCTAGTAAAATGACGAGAATTTTAACCGTAAGTCAAAATTTTAATACGAAGTGTTGACTCCTGGGGACCCAATATCGATATATTTTATTTGTCCAGATATACAAATGAAGACGTCAATTCTTTGAAAATAAAATTATAAAATTTAAAACCATGAGTTAAAAAATGTGTTACGTATACATAGCGCAATTTTTATCGGGCTCGCTAGTGTATATTACCTTAAGAATTTTAAGTAAATATCTCCATTTTTTTAAACAATGGAACGAGAAAGTCCGTCCGGAGTTCTATACCATTTATTTTTCAAAAGAACTAACGAACAGTTTTCAAAATCAACATCACATATTATTAAGTCAAACAGAATTTAATAAAGTCCCAATATTATATTTAGATTCAACTGGTAAAAAGGACTTTAAATAAAGATTAAAATTTTAATTTCCTTATTTCCTGAAAGGATTAATTAACAAACCTCCAAAATAAACATTACATATCACTAAGTCAACCAGACTATAAAGATGTCCCATTATTATATTTATACTTAATTTTGTTAAAAAAATTCAAGTTTTACCATTAAATAAATTAAGGCAGAAAGAGAATTTATAAATACATATTACCGAAAATTAAATTTTGTTCTGACATCATAAAAAACGTAGTAGTGTCCTAAGAGTGATTTTTCCTTAGCATTTCCGAAGATATATATTCTGATCATTTTTTCAAAGATGGGTAGGTAGGGGACATAAAAAACAGTCGATGAGGAGACCAGTTCTTTAACTACGGTTTTTCTCGCAAGAAGATCGAAGGGATTAGTTTTATCTACGCCAGCGAAACAATTTGACATCCTGAGGCCAGGGAAAGGTTTGATATGGTTATGACGCCACATATTAGAGAATACCTGTAGTATGGAGCCAACATAAACTGTTAAAATTTGTTTAATAATTATTGTATCAAATTGTATAAGCTTGGTTGCAATAAACACCAAAGAGTTTAAATTTACTATCCAGGA
This sequence comes from Timema podura, assembly GCA_033556935.1. Classification (NCBI taxonomy): domain Eukaryota; kingdom Metazoa; phylum Arthropoda; class Insecta; order Phasmatodea; family Timematidae; genus Timema; species Timema podura. The sequence goes on along the minus strand of JAVRXN010000006.1, from coordinate 39,579,503 downwards.
AATTAAATTAAATAAACCCCATTTACACGCAAAGCCGTAAGATAACTGAAAAAATTTACCTTAATTTAAGATGAAAAACTAAATATGCTAAAAGTGTATTTCTTACGTGGAGGAACTGTTGCAATCAGGGGCTCCTGAACAGGGGGGCTTGAACTCCCTGTTTTTATCTTGGCGGGCTGGGACTATCCCTCCCCCTCCCCAGTATTTCCCAAGTGAATTCAAAACCAATGTTTAAAAATATACAACCTATACCATCAGTTTGGTAATTTTAAGTAATGAAGATATATATTCTTAATTTACAATTTTTTAATAGTAAACTGAAATGGCCTAATATTGCAGTTTATATTTTTCTCACAAGGAAAAAAAACTCTTTTCACAAAAATACATTACCTAACACTAGGCTTATTTGTGATTGTCTTAAATAAAATAAATACCAGGGTAGTAAGGCTAAAGGGTAGTATGTTGACATTTTTGACACAGATAAGAACAAATTCATAACTCTTCTCAGTTGAATTCTAATTTTGACAAGAGGCGGTTTTTCAACCAATGTTAAAAAAAAAAAAAATTTAATCTCCATCCACCCTTATAAAATTAATGGACATAAATATTAACACGCTTTCTTGTTGTGGTTTGAATAAAATATTTAGATATTTTTAAACCCACGTAAAACATTGTTGTGATATTATATTTGATTGTGTTGTATGCGTGGTTTGTAAGAAAAACACTAATTATTTAATCAACCCTAGTTTGAAGGTTCATTAAGTTGCCCTCCACAATATAAACCTTGACACGTACGGTCACTTAGTTAAGCCTGATATGTAGGCTTACCTTGCACGGTTCAACCATAGCGTAGCCTGTACGATAGAAATACAGCGTGGGAGGACGGGGTTCAAACACCTCCCCATCCTTCACGGAATTTTCCCAAAGCTATTAGTGTTGATAGCTAAAGAGTTAAAAAAAACATTTATTTATTAAACTATTTATCTTAATCTGACTTTGCAGTCCTATTTTCAGATATAGTAGTTCATCTAGACCCTAAATCATACAATTTTCAAAAATGTGTAGGAGGAATACCACTTCAAACAAATTATAAAGGCATCGTATTGTATATTAAAAAATTAGGCTATGAGCCCTCTAAATATACATTTTTTTGGGCAGCCGAATTTTAAAATAATTCTTGAGCCTACCACTCCACATATTTTCTAGGGCATACAATTTTCAAACGTCAACTGGAAGCGAGAAAATTCCCTTCTCTCTCTTACAAAAAATAAGGTTCCACTGCCATTTTTAATATTATTATTCTATCCCTCAGAATTCTTAACACCATATAAACATTAGCTTACAATTTGGATCCCTCCCCAAATTAAATCCTTCCTACTTCCATGATACACATAGTGTAGTCTTATAGTCTGCCAAGGTAAGACTTGCTACCTTTCACGGTAAACGGAGTGTAATGTAAAACAGATAAAACCTGTAAAAGGAAAATAATCGGGTGTGACATGAAACAGTCAAAGGGAAGTAAGAGAATTATAAAATTCATTGAAATTTTCCAAATTTTGCAATAATTTGGAAAATACAAAGTAGAGAGTATTACCAAATGTAAACTATTAGTTTTATTCTTAATTATTGTGATTAATATGTGATCTTTGTGCCAATAATCTAATTGAAGGCAATTAAAACTATGCTATTTTGTATGTATATATTTTATTATGAAATACTTTGTACGTAAATATTCCTTGGTCTGGAAATCCTGGGGATGTAACAGAATATTAAATTATAGGCCTTATTAGCGCTGTTTGAAAGTGTCAAAAAATAAATTATATTAGCAGAGACCAACTGGGTTTAGAATTATTACTAGCCGTTACTCTTGATAATATATTTTAAAGTGAGTGTACACCAAAATGTATAAACACTAGACTTAAGTTATATTATAGTATATAGGGCTGTTATTAACTTACTTAGTGTCTGATAGTTACACAAGTTATAAGAACTACATTTATATATTCATGCTCGAAGTCATATGAGAAGCTGATTCTCGATAGATGGTGTGAGTGTTGGATGAACCGTAGGGGGGGAAAGATCATTAGAGGCAGTATGTGAGGTTTGTAAAACATTACTATATTTATTTCAAGGCCATACAAATTGTGGGTAGGTAAATACTATGACCGTTTCTTTATTTATATTTTTTTATTTCAATATCTGTCGAGAGACTCATAATATTTTAAACGTGATAACAACAAAATACATGTAATATATTTTAAATTGCGTTTTTCCTTAATATTATTAACGAAAATTGTATCTTTATTTGAGAGATAATTCCTCATTTAAATATTACTGGAAGACATTTTGATCTGTAAGTATTTTGCTCCCAGGTATTTCACGCTCGACACTAACAATATCCTTAATATTTTATATAATTTGTGGATATCCTTGGATGGCAGTAAGACCCGTGGATCATCTCATTCACACATGTAAGAAATATTTCTTTGGTCGTGTGCAGTAAGCTATAACTACGATTAAAATAACTCAAAATATCTTCTAGAGGTATCCAGCTTTTAGAAATTTACCACTAAGGGACCACTCTTAAAAGTTTATGATGGCATAATAATTTCAAAATATCTACAGGTGAAGAACAGTTTAAATATGATTTACAGGACTCCAAATTAAACCAATTTTCTGGTTGAGAACCACTCCAAATAACTTCTAGAGGAGCATACTTTTCGTAAATTTTTCCAATTGAGAACCAGGATATATAGTTTTTGAGCCATCCGAATTTCGGAAATTATTATTATTATTATTATTATTAGCACCACGTCTTACTACCCGTTCGGGTTATACGCACTTACGCACGTGGAATCCGAACCACGGTGGAGGCCTGGCATTCCACACATTCACAAGTTGTGATTAATACACATCTTTCCAGAGGTGAAGGAAGGGTTTGGCAATCAGATAAATCTGTGCCGGGACCTAGGATTGAACCCCGGACCCTCAGCACAGAAGTCTGACACCTTACCCCTAGACCACCAGGTCACCCACTTCGGAAAATATATTGAAGAGGACGTCCCTTTTGAGTTTGTGGCCTCCTTCAAATATCTTCAAAAGTAATCCAGGGACTAAAATTTTACAACCCCAGAATCCCCCCTCCCCAACTTTCAAAGAGCATCCGGAGCCTCTGGTTGAAATAAACACCAAAATATATCATTTAAATTTTTCTATTTATTGTATAAGATTGTTTCTCTTACGTGGAGATATTTTTGCAATGAACATCAAAACAAATAGTATAAATTTATTGCATCCTAAAGAAACACGAATTATTCTTTAATCTAGTACTATTTTTTGTACCTGTGCAAACAGCTGTGACGTACGTTTACTTCTTACGCTTGGTTTTTTTCAATACTACTTCTCTCACTTCTGAGATATGCTATATAGCCTACCCGGTTCCTGGAAATAAGGAGTACAACAGGAAAGGTACCAACTTGATGCGTTAAGTAAGCTAATTTGGAATTTAATGACATTTAACTAGCAACCTAACAAAAAAATAGACAAGCGAAAATCTAAAAATGGATTATTTGTTTTAATTTTCTTATAATCTAGCTCCAAAAAATAGAAACTCCATACAAATTTGAATGTTCAGACATGCCTTATGGTTTAATATATGTTTAGAATATTCTAAGTATATCCAATTAATGGCGATATACTGAGAATATTATGTACATTTTATACTATTATCCGAATTTTTAATAATTGGATAAACTAAATAATATTTTAAAAATGTTAGCTATTCAAATATTACTTAATAATTTTTTTAGTTTACAATTACATTAGAGTAATAAACCACTCGAACTGAAATATATTCCATAGATTATTTCATGTTCAATGCAATCTACGGCTAAACATTCCTCCATGGTAGATAGGCAAGGTGAATGGGTAGATATACATTGCTTGACTTTGGAAATGAAACAAGAAAAATTCCTTTTCATCTGTTTCTACCGTATGGAACCCGAGAGTATAAAGTCCACGCACCTGAAAATTAATAGCAGGTGTTCTAGTTGTGAATAATGTGTAGTTAGTGCTGTGCATTCAGCTCGGCCTGACCGGTTCATATATCTCCCCACACATACGTAGCCTACACACGAGCCGACGGATAAAGTGAAGGGTTGAATGAATGTGGCACACAACGATATGAAGTAGCGCTTGATGGGTAGTTTATCAATAACCCTGGTTCTCCAAGCAACAGCCATACAACTCCTCTAAACAAATGTTTAGCAGATTTATTCACCTTAATATACATACAATTGTTTAATAACCTTTTTTACATTACCAGATATAACAATACAGTGAAGTAAATTATAGGTTATGATTTTTAGTAGATTTATTTGTGAATGCTTTAACTTATATATACTATGCATGTTCTGTATGTGTTATATATACGTGCATATATTCATGTAAATATAACTATTTACATATATGAGATTAGGGTTCAACTGCTGGGCTGGTGTACTTGCCATTTGTTTGCCCTTTCTGTTTTCTCTCTTCATCCTTGTTTAGCAGTTAGCTAAGCCATTCTGACTGACAAGGGACTTGATTCAAGTGAAAGTGAAACTTACAGAAGAGATTGGGTTAATTTTCTTAGAATAGAGTATTATAAATATTTAGTATTACTGACTCTTAGCAGAGACCCTTTTATGCACCTGATTGGTGGTGGCATGATGGTTCTCAGTTTTTAGTTCTCAACGAGCGTGTCCGGTAATGAACCAGCGTGTCCGTGAATGAATCAGGGTGTCCAGTGAGTGGGCTAGCGTGTACTGGAAAGGGTTAACATATCCCGGTGTTCCTGGATCTCTGGCCAGAGTGGTTTTTGCGGACAAGTGTATTGGTGACCAGTGGAGGATTTACGTGAATGACCCGGGTGATGTAGAAATTGACTATTAACGTTGTGAACTGTGATGATAATGAACAATTTTAGTTAATATTCTAACTATTTGAATGGTTATTATGTGTTTTATAGTTTTTAATATTTAATTTTATTTTATTTAAAGTTTTTGTTTATCCTCTGCTCACTACATTATGACCCTATCCAACAATCAAAACCATTGTGCAGCCAAGCAATGTAAACTTATTACTATTTTATGATTAATGAAGGATTCTCATTAGTATAGTACTCTAGGTATATAAGAAATAACTTTGTTTCCTACCTAATATTTTCTATGGCTGTAACACAACCCTCTGATTATTGTACTGTCAACATAGTGCATTGTGGGATGTAAATATTGAATAAATAAAAACTTGACTGGTAGAAACCAAAACATTAGAGTTCAAAACACATACATTTTGTCAAATTGGCTCATAATTAGCTCATTCAGTAGTTAGCCTTCCTCTAGCACATGAATCAATATCAATATTCCTATTTGGAGTAACTAACTCTCGTTGATGGGTCTGACGGACATAATAAGATTGACTCTTTGAGTATTGACAATTTCTTATGGCTAGTTAACGTCATGCATAGGAGCGCGTCATGCGCAAGCGTGGATGGGGAGTAGTGGAGCCTCGTAGACCTCAAGCGCATCGAATACGGACAAACGTATCATAGCGCAGCTACTGATATGAGAGTTTTCATCCAGCCTAACTTTACTCAATATGCATACCTACCATCACAACTTATCTTTTCAGTCGCTTTTCCAATCACCCACAAGGGTATTAAGAGGGTAGCAATTCAGTCTACCTTATTATACTCAATTCCCATCTTTCAAATATTGCATGACAGTTTATTTCTTGAGAAAAGTTTAGTCTTAAACTAATTCTTCCCAATTTGTTATTAATTCAAGTATGTTTGGATCTAAATGATTAAGCCTTGCCACTGCTTGTTCTAGAGTTGACCTAATTCACCACAGTTAACATTAACACACAAACCTTCATGATCGACCAATTGTTTGAAGGTGGCAAGCTTTGCGTAAATAAACACTCTTCTCTATGTTATTATACAAGTGAATCCTCGCTTCTGTTATCAATTAGAAGAAGTGACAATTACAATTACAAAATTATAGCATGACTGTTTGAGAAGGATTAGATATAAGAGAAATATACAAGTATATCAAATCAGTTTATTTAAATGTAAACAACAGATATAGAATTATGTAAGTTTTAAATAGATATTAGATCAAACAGTGCATTGTTATTAAAGATAAACTTATCCAGCTATCATTGTCGTATACTTCCCAATAGGCAGGAATAGAAATAAGCTCCTCGATTAATAGGAACTAACAGAAGTAAGATTGAACACATAGTTTAGTTTAGTAACTCTAGAATTATGGATCAATGCTCATTTTCCTACGAAGTAGCGTGTGCCTCAACATAGCGGCAGTCAAAAATAGGTAACAAATATTAATTTAAGCCACAATATATAAAGACAATCCAGCCTAGCTAATACCAGACTTAAGACCTGAAAGGTCTATCCATGAATAATAGTAAAATTATAGTGAATAAAAACAAGGGGTAGCTAATCTTAATTTTATAAAGTTACTATGAGGATCGATATATAAGCTAGCTAGCTTGAGTTAACTTCATAGAGAGTTACGAAAACGAAAGGTTTATTTATTTGAAGAGGAACCTGCAATTTACAAATAGTAAATGGCGAGCAATCAGGCATCTACACGGTTAACATATTATGGCTGGTCAATTCCTAATAAGTGCTGCTTGGAAATTCAATAGTATATTTATAAATCCCCCCCTGACTTGGGCACACAAAAAATGGTACAAAAAATAATTGTGTTACTTAATACAAACGGCGCCTGAAGGGGCCGGAGACAAAGCACTATCCCCGCGGACGACTATTACAAGTAGTAGTGTTCCCACTGGTTGCGCACAGTAAATAGATACACAAAAAAGAAATAATAGTGACTTCTCTCTCTCCCTAACCTAACTAGTTAATTGAAGAAAAGTTAGATAACCTGATTTCCACCATAAAGAGATCCTAAACATGGTAATACCGTTTAGAGCCTCATTATTATTCCCAAATATATAAAAATATGTCTTAAGGACTTAGAAAACGTAGTCAAACACTCTGACATAATAAATACAGTCGTATGGACCTATATAAATAGAGCATTAAGCCCTTCAATCTAGACTACGCCATATGGGCATATTAGGAAAATATGTTAAAATTTTGACAAACAATATGTCTTATGGACATAGAAAAAGAGCGTTAAGACTAACATTCAAAACTATGCCTTATGGGCATAAAAAATAAAGTCAGATATTCTGACACAAAAACTATGTCTGATGGAAATAGAAAATAAAGTCAGACATTCTGACAAAAAGCTATGTCTGATGGACATTGAAAATAAAGTTAGACATTCTGATACAAAAAAACTATGTCTGATGGACATAGTTAAAAATGTGTTACGAATCTATCCCAGATACTAACTTTCAAATATTCAAAGTCCCAGATGAGGCTTCATCTGTGACGAGGTGGAGAGACTGACGCCTGACACATCGCAGTCACCAGTAGTTTCTTCGGCGATGTATATTTACATACTAGTACTTCCTCCGTCGAATTGATAAAATAGAATAAAAAGTGTCCAGACTCCAGACTCATAAAGCATGCTCTAATGCACCCTGAAGGGGTGCACGGGAACAAATTCCAACACGTACCGACCAATTGGTCACACCGTGTGGTTTTCGGGTATTCTAGGACGGATTGTCGCATTTCGCGAAGTTAACTGAAACAAACAAAAAGAATATTATTAATTAATATTATTAGATAAAAGAAAAATTTTGGGAACCGACTAAGAGGTTTTTAGAGTTACGTTCGGAGACACTTCTCTATGGGGGGCTGTGTGAGAGCCTCCCAGATCACGTTTGTCACTTCTCGCTTATCCGAGCAGGGCTTTGGGACGTCGGTGGCACCCCCCAGGGTCGATGACGTAATTCCCAAGCCCCTGGATAAGAGGATTGGTGGCACCGGGGAGTCTGGCGTAGAAGGACTGCGCCAGCTTCCGGAAGTGGTCCTTGATGGTCGGCATATCCAGGTCTCGGTGCAGATTCACATTCCGAACGTACCAAAGTGCGTCCACAATGATCCTCAGACACCTACTCTGGAATGCTTGCATCCTCCTCATATACGTGTCCGCCAGGTGGCCCCAAGCGGGACACGCATAGTCGAGGATCGGTCTGAGCAGCTGCTTGTACAGTGTCAGACCGTTCCTTGTGGACAGGGCGCTACGCCTGTTAAGTAGTGGGCCTAGGATTCCCAGCCTTTGCTTCGCCTTGGTCAGTCTCTCTGTGCAGTGAAGTCGCCAGGTCAGCTTGGTGTCCAGCGTAAGTCCCAAGTACTTAGCACTGTCCGCCCATCTGATCTGTTCTCCGAACAGCCGGAGTGGGGCCGGCCTGTAGAACTTTCTTTTCCATGTGAAGAGCACTGCTGTACTCTTCTCCACGTTAATACTCGTTCTCCAGGTAGTCAGCCACCCCTCCAACTGCGTCAGGTGCGTCTGGAGTCGCCTCTCCACCAGCTGCCCTCGCCACGACTCCGCTACTAGAGCCGTGTCGTCCGCATACAGTGCTAACTTGGTGTCTGGGGATTTCGGAATGTCGTTCACATACAGACTGAAGAGCACCGGGCCCACGAGGGAACCCTGCGGCACTCCAGCCCGGATGCTTCTGACCTGGGAAGTGGCGTTCCCAAAGGTAGTGGAGAAGGTCCGGTTGGATAGATAAGATTGAACAATCTTAACTAGGTAGAAGGGAAGGTTCAAGGAGAGGAGTTTGAAAAGGAGACCTTCGTGCCAAACACGGTCGAAGGCCTTTGCCACGTCGAGAAAGACAGCACCAGTCAGCCTGTTGATGTTGAAGTTCCTCGTGACCTGCTCCACGAGCCGAACAAGTTGATGAGACGTGGCGTGTCCCGCCCGAAAGCCGAACTGCTCGTCCACCAAGATGCCCGCCTCGCGAAAATGTCGGGTCAGTCTCGTCAGTAGAAGTCTCTCGAACAACTTGCCCAAACAGTCGAGCAAGCTGATCGGTCGGTAAGACGAAGTTAGGGCCGGGTCCTTACCCGGTTTTCGGAAGCAGAGGACGTTGGCGTGCTTCCAGAGCTCTGGGAAGTGACTCAGGAGCAGGACGGCATTGAATAACTCCACGAGGAAGTTAATCGCCTCCAAGGGCAGCTTTCGGAGGACCACGTTATTGATGCCGTCGCGTCCGGGGGCCTTGTTTAATCTTAGAGCGGCTAACGCCCGCGACATTTCTGCCGCCTCCGTGGGCTCTGGTTCATCCAAGGGTCTGTACTAGACCGCTGCGATGACCTGATCCACGTGCCCAATGTGCATCGGGTCTGACGGGTGGTCAGTCGGTACAAATTGCGCCTCTAAGTGCTCAGCGAGAGCATCGGCCTTCTCCTGGTCGGAGTTGGCCACCCCGTTACGACCTACAATAGGCGGCCTTGGTGCGGGGACCCGCATCAAGTTCCTCGTCATGCGCCACAGGGACCTGTCCTGTACGCACAAGCTCTCAATCTTGTCCACCCAGACACTGTTCCGGTATTCTTTGACCATCTCGCGAACCGCATGGACTTTGCGGCTCCAGTTGGCCTTGTCTACTGGGTCCCTCGAGGTTTGCCAAGCCTTCCTCAGCCAATTTTTCTCCCGGACGTGCCTGAGGATAGAATCGGGCAAAGAAGCCTGTGGCGCCCTCTTAGGACGGTGCCTCAGCGTCGAAGCTTCGAGCGACCCCTTGATGGCGGAAGTTATGAACTCCGCACCGCGATCGATTTCTGCTGCTGTTCGAAAGGTAGGAGTGGGTCCCAACCTCTCTCTCAACACATTCGTGAACTTGTCCCAGTCAGTGCGCTTAAGGTCAGGTTTTTCGGGGGGGTCTATGAAGGACACCGTGCGTCCCAAGTTCACAAGAACGGGGTTGTGATCCGAGTCTAGCTCAGCTAGAGACTTCAGCACCAACCGCCTTCTGATCCCTCTGGAGACAACGAAGTCGAGGACGTCCGGGAAGCCAATGGGATTGAGAGGGAAGTGGGTATGGGTCGGGGGACCGGAAGCCACCAAGCCGTGTAGATCTATGACGTCGCGGAGCAATCCGCCGCGAGCGCACATAATCCTAGAGCCCCATGAAGGGTGCTTAGCGTTGAAGTCACCACCGATTAAAACAGGCGTGGTACCTCGAAGCAGCACCTCCATTTCAGTCCTCGTGGGCTGGTTGAACCGGTGGAAGGGAGGGAAGTAGATGGAGATAAGACGCACTGGGCCGGTAGAGGTCACCAGTTGGATAGCCGTTGCTTCCATGTGTTGGAGGGGAGGAAGCGAGATGACATGATGGTCAAGGCCCCTTCAGACCAAAACCGCATTCCCACCCCTTCCCACATCCCCCGCTCGGTCACTCCGATGGCAGATGAACTCTGCCAACGAGAACCTCACTGCGGAGCGCAAGTGGGTTTCTCCCAACAGCATCACGTCGACACGATGCTTTGCCAGGAAACTTTCCAGCTCAGCCTTCCTCCCCGCGACTCCGTTTGCGTTCCAGAGTGCGACCGTGAGCTCCTTCAGCACTGGGGGTCCTCTATTCGGGTGCACTGCCACGAGAGACCAGGTAGAGGATGATGTGCTCCATGACCAGGTGGCCACGGTTACTCCTCGGAGACTCCTGGACCTTCCTCAAGAGACTCGATGAAAAGTCCCAAGGATCCAGTCCCGGAATCTCCTAGAGAAGCTCAATACAAATTTTGAGCTTTGTAGCATCATCCTCAGGTGTGGGGTTGGGTGTGGGGGTGGCAGGGTTGACAGGGGTAGGGGTGGGGAGTGGTAGGAAGGGGTTGGAAGGGTGAAGGGGTTTGTGGAGGGTGGTGCGGGGTGCGGGGGTGGGTAGGGAAGGGATTGGGAGAGGAGCGGTCTTGGACGGGTCCTCGACCGATAGGGATGAACCGGATGCGACCGGTTCAGGTAGAGTGGCTTTGGCAGGTGCCTCGGCCTGGGATGGAGGGGTTGGTCTCCCTGACAGCGCACTGGCGAAAGATTGCACCAGCGGCTTTGGCTTTGGAGCTGGAGTCACGGTCACCTTCCGTACCGCAACGTGCCCCGAGGGCTTCTGGCCTTCGCTAAGGCCATTCGTCCTCCCTTCGCTAACCTTGGAAGCCCGTACTGTCCCTGCCGCCCCCAAGGACTTGTACGTGGGACATCCACGCCAAGCCGAGGAGTGAGCTCCTGAGCAGTGCAGGCACTTCGGAGGAGATCGTCTCTCCTCCGGGCACCCGCCCCTCTCGTGGTCACCACCACAGAACCCACACCTAGGATTAGCGCGGCAATCCCTCCGCACATGCCCAAACCGGAAACAGTTCTTGCACTGCACCGGGCCTCCGGGAGACTTGTACTTCTCCACCTTGACGCGGAGCCCGCACAGGACTGATATGGAGTACAGCCTTGCGGTTTGCTCCCCGGGAGTCAGAGAGACAACGAAGTTCGGCATCCGTTGCCTTTCTCCGGTCCTCTGGTCCCGTTTCCACTGGGAGAGCATCTGGGAGACAGATTTCACGGGGAAACCCATCTCCGCCAGCTCTTCCTGGATGTCGTCAGGGCTTGTCCGTGTCAGGAGTCCCTTCACCACGACCCTGACCAGTCGCTCCCGACCCAGCTCGTAGGACCAATGCTGGATCCCCAAGCTCGGCAAGAACTTCTGGAGGGCGCGGTAATCTTCCTCCGACCCGCACTGGAGGCGCACTCGATCCCCCGGCTGCCTGACTGCCTCCACAGGCTCTCGAACCTTGGTTCGAATGGCCCTCGCCACCTTGGAGTAGTCCTCCACATCACACAAGATGATGGGAGGGATCTTCCCCTTGGCTTTGGGAGCCGGCCCAGAACCACTAGTACCAGGCTGAGGCGAGGCACGGCTTGCGTTCTTACCCTTAGGTTTCCGCCGCTTCTCACCTTTAGTCAGCGCTGGCGCACCCTGGCCCAGGCCACCTCCGTCTTCGCTCTCATCACCAGAGCTACCGCCTAAATGGTTAGGGTTGCCCCCCGGTAGCTTCCTGGTGTTGCCGGCCTTACCCCTTCGGCGGGGTCTTACGGTCTGAAACCCTTCAGACTCATCATCCGACCCCTGGCTCGACTCGCCTCGCATCAACGGGAGGTCTGATCCTGAAGATAGTCCCTCCACGTCCACGGACTCGCTCGAGCTGTCAACACGCGGGAAGCGTGTGACCCGGTCTTCAGAGTCTGAAGAGAATTCAGCCGGGCGCTTCTTGCCTGCCGACACCCCTTGGCGGGAGGTGTCGGAGTTGACGCGGGCTTGTAAGGCCCTTGCGTTAACGCGTGCGTCAGCGCCACTTGCCGCGGTCTTTACCGGCGACAGATGGCTTGGCTCCCCCTGGTCAGGGCTTCCGTTGGCACCGTTAGGTTTCCACCCATCGTGCTGGCGGGAGCTTTCGCCGTCCATCCCGGTTTGCGGGCTGGTGGCCCTGAAAAGGGCCTCCAGTACTTCTTGGCTGCCAGCAGCACGCTCACCTCCTGTAGCCGGAGGGGCCCCGCTGGGCACGCCTGCATCGGCATTGCTGCCGACGCTTTGCTGGGGGCCGGCGCTGGTCAACGGGCCTAGACCCGAGGACGCATCGCCGGATGCCCCGGTGGTTCCGCCAGTGGCACGCAGCCCTCCTGAAGTCGGAGGGGCCCCGCTGGCTTCCCCTTGGCCATCTGCGCCCACCTCACCGGTACTTGGTGAGGTCACGCTGGCCGACGTGTTGGCCCTGGAAAGGGCCGACGTGTTGGCCCTAGAAAGGGCCGAATCGTCACCGAGCGGTGACTCTCGCCGGGCTCGGTCAGCGGCACGCTCACCTCCGGTAATTGGAGGGGCCCCGCTGCCTACACCCGGTGGGCTGGTAATGCCAGCCGTGTTGGCCCTAGAAAGGGCCGATGCCTTGTTGGCCCTAGAAAGGGCCGATTCGTCCCCCGAGGGGGACTCTTGCTTGCCTCGGCCAGCGGCACGCACGACTCCGGTAGTTGGAGCGGCCCCGCTGACTTCGGCCTCGCCTGCAGGCTTGTTGCCCCTCGAAAGGGCAGCTGCCGCTAAAGCCTCGGCCTTCGGGCTCGTGGCGGACCACTTGCCACCCGGCGTTAGCTCCTTCCTGACCGGAGGGGCCTTCAGTCCCCGCGAGCGGAAACCTTCGATCCCCCCTGCCTGGACGGGCAGCACAAGCCTGCTACTGGCGGCGGTCCCCCGACGCTCGCCGCCAGCTTCCTCCGACTCGGGGCCGGTCGCTTCCCGGGCCCGGGATTCTTCTTCGCCTCATCCGGCGGTCTTCTCCCGACCCCGACGCCGACTCCTTTCTTCACCTTCGCAGAGGGCTCCATCGCAGACGTTGAAAACAGCAAACCGCTACAGACGCTCGAACAAGCCAGGAACACGTAAGGGAGGCAGGACGATACCTTGCACTCCCATAAAAAAAAAAAATGTGTCAAGCGAGGTATGACTTATATAGTAAGAGAACTGACGAACTTGGGGAAGGTTTGCATCTGAACATCTAAGGGGGAAGGGGGTTAAGTTGCGGAATAGCGCTGAATGACCACTAGTACTCGTTGATGGTGTGGCATCCAGATAAAAACATCTCTGCCATTTCTTAGAAGCGGGGCTTGTGAATTAGATGTCGTTTAGCTGATGGTACACGCATAGTCAGCTGGGGCAGTTTTCCTGAAGCTTGGGCGTTTCCCGGCAACATAAATCAACCGTGAGTAAGAATACCACATATTATTAGAATATGTTAGCTCTTCTATGCATTTTGTTAATTATATTTATGGCATTTTTATTGTACATGTTAAACAACAGGTTTAACATGTTAGAGCAGATGCAGGAATGGAACTGACTCGGCTGCTTCCTCGGCAACAAAAATATAAGGTACAGATCCACATCCAATTAAAACTTCTTTTTGATAAATTGTAACAATATTAATAGTCTGGTCACGATTTTCTAGAAAGATATAATATGTGTAATATAATCATTACCTTTGGAATGTTTTGTAAATTACTAGCCTAAATCTACTAAAATGTATACACATATACACGTACTATATCAACTGAATAGTAACTAAGCTTTTATTATATTATTTTTTAAATCCAGTCTATAAATATTCATCACTTTTAAAACTTACATCATCATACATTTTATTGAATAGCATTTTATCATTAATAAATTTTATAAATTTGGGATAAGGATAAATAACAAACAATTAATAAACCAAGTATTCATTTCTTCCTAAAAAATAACTTATTATAAGCTACTATAATTATATATAAATACATATATATATATATACAATTTTTTCAGGACTCCGCCTCTGACAATCCAGACAGGTTATCCGTCAGAATATTTTCACTGATATCTCAAGGATGAAGAAGGTCAAATCTAGAAGAATTGCACATGTATTTTTGTGGAGGAAGTGGGTGGAGATGATTTGAGATGTAACATATCATTATTACCAACAAAGGTATAAATCCCTACCAACCAATCATGGAAAGGTTGCTAAAGTCTCACCCTTTAAACCATGTGCTCCAGCAGTACCTTTTCCTATTGACTTCGTGTTTTAATCTGAGAAACATATATAAAAAAATCATAGAGAAAAAGAGTATCTAATCTGATTAGATTGCTCTAGAAGGTATTTTTGTTTTTAAAGAGAAACATCTATTAAGATCCATTTTATTCGTGAAATAAATGATTATTTTAAAAATAATTTTTCTCATTAAATGGCTAATTATTTTATTCTTGGCTACTAATGAACGCAAAAGTAAGAGTATTATGCAAATCAATTTTTGCCAGCCTATAATTTAAATTGTTACATAATATTATTTTCTAAATGTTTTATTTTAGATGCTTAGTATCAATGTTATATTTAAATAAGGTGCAATATTGTATACTCGCTGCATGCGCCTGGCGTCACAAGGGTGAAGTTAGTGAGGTTCAATAAATGTCTTTAAAGTGATGCCTCAAATTTATCCTAGAAGAAAAGATTCAACTGAAAATGAATCAGTATTCAATAGCACGTAGTGAGAGTTTCAGTGCTCTGCGTCTATAGGTTTTATAGT
This sequence comes from Timema podura, assembly GCA_033556935.1. Lineage (NCBI taxonomy): Eukaryota > Metazoa > Arthropoda > Insecta > Phasmatodea > Timematidae > Timema > Timema podura. The sequence goes on along the minus strand of JAVRXN010000006.1, from coordinate 39,564,432 downwards.
CACCAAAGCAGGTGATCACGATGTCAAAGTCATAAAATTATACAGAGAATGTCAGCCCAAACTGTACATAATTTGTTGAACAAAATTAATTCAAAATCCCTATACAAATGCATCCAGATAACTATGCTAATAGCATTAAATTTATCCAAAATCTCGGTGTACACCGCCGGGAGAGCAAAGCTGTTCAAGCATGCGTGTGAAATAAGTCGCATAGGAATTAGTTGCACAGCACTCAACATGCAATAATTGCAAGCACTTTCTGTGATGTCGGGACGTTAATGATAACCCTCAGAACGTATTTGCATTTCTAGATGGACTGGTGTGTTGTTTAATATTAATTGTGGTACGTTCTGCTGCCGTGCTCCAAAATGACAATATGTGTAGTGCTGTGTGCCTATCTCCTATGCAACTTGTTCTACACGCATGCTTGAACATCTTTGCTATCCCGGCACTGTACACCGAAACTTTGAACACAATTTAATGGTATTGAAGTAGCTTTCCGAATGTAAGTGTATTGGGATTTTGTATTACCTTTGGTTCAAACAACATATATGTGCAGTTTGGGCCATTAGTTTCCGAACACACTGTATATTTATATAAGTAAATGTAAATACCCAAGGTGCACAACCACTAGCCTCCCTAAGTAATACCAAATTTGAGTTGTTGATAGCCCTTCGTTTAGCATCCACCTTCAACGGTGATCATGCAGAGCAACACTTCAGGACCACAATATGTGTAATAGAAAAAAATAAGGTTTCCTTACGAAATCAGGCTAATGCCAAGTTTCCGCTCTCTATGTTTCTTTATTTTAGCCAAACGAATAGGTAGCCATGATGTATAATGCATTAGGCTCCTTATGAATATAAAAAAACTTTAACGTACATCCCCTAAGGTATTCTATAACTACATAATACGTCAACTTTAAATTTAGTTTATTGATTGAGTTTAAAATAATATACACTTCCCAGTAGTCACGCAGTTTAAGGAATCAGGTTCGATATACTTAAATCTAAAAATACGGATGGTGTGTACATCTTGGTGTTTCATATAGTATGCATGAAAAGTGTAACCTAAAAATTTTCTAATTTCACCTTAACCCAAATGTGTCTACCCTTAACTTCAAATGAGAAGGGTATTGACCAAAAAAACAAAAATATTACAAATAAAATCAATGTTACTAAGATATATTAACTAACTGTTAAATAGCTAGATATGCTGTTTAATAGTTGATACGGTTTTAGTGAATATTTTTTCAAATTATATATAAAGTCTATTTTTTCACACTCTATTTCACCTTATAAATTCATTTAACAAATTTTAGGCTATTCATGAATATCGCCAATATTTATTTCACTTCACACAGTTTCCTTGAACGCTAGAACAAACTTCACACTTTCAATAGTGGTTTCATCGGATGATATTCAATTCATTATAGCTTCAGAGTCAAGACATTCTTTAATCAAAAAATAGTGTTCCTGTCGTTTGTATCAGATCCTCAGGAGAGCGATCATCCTCTCCTTCAAACGTCACATATCTGATCGATGACTCAGCGTTGACCCCCAAAACACCAACAAACCACACAACATAAACCTCATGAGGATGAATGACCATCCATGATTTTTAAAGTAATGCCAACTTATAGAAATATTGTTCTTCACTTCTATCGCTAGCCATATCAATTTTTTTCTTTTAAAAACTTTGGTCACCCTTGACGCCAAAATGGTGGGTAAAGTTGATGTTAAAAACCAACCCATATATTATATTTGGTTGTGTGTCTGTATTTTTTGAAGTTTGAATTAATATAAATTATTTGTGTTGACTCTTCATACTACCTTTCCGGACTATATACATGTAATAACACTACCAGGGTAGGAAAAAGAAGGTAGACTTTTTATGAAAGCTACATATTTTATGGAAGTAAATGATCAAGTAAAGGCCCAGCCAAGATTAAAACCCTGTACATAGCATGATAGGCAAACAAAACTATGCGAGCCTGACATTGAGTCCGCATATCCACCGTAGTCGGCAACACTTTATTTGTTTCAAGTCCTAGTGTAACATTGTGTTACATTAGAACTCGCCCCCATTAAAAACTTCACACATAACTCGCCTCTGATTCATACTACCCGCTCCAAATAATATTCAATAATATTCTAAACCCTACAATAGTACACTTCACTATTGTAGTTCCCGTAGTTTGACACAACGTAATAGACAATTCTAATTAATAAAATCAATTCTATAGGATAGTTGAATACATTGGAATTGTACTCACCAAATCTATCTTGTGGTTAGAGCAACGACGAGCAACGCCGGGTACAAGCCGAGAACTAGGATGTGACCACGCCAGCCACGAGACCCCTTCAGTCGATGTCCACACCAACTAAATCAAATAGACACTGAAGAAGACCCGTGCCAAACTATCCATGACTGACGGAATACTATCCACCTGCCCCCTGATGGAAGATTCCTTTACTGCGGAAATAACATCCGATGGAAGAACCACTGCTCTAGATGATGAATGGGACAACAGCATCAACAAAGCTAAGTAACCTTACATTTCTTCTAGAAGAAATGCCACCGACAGAATTGTTCTTTCCCCCCACCTGTCAACCCGGCTATGAAAAACCCTATTTAAAGTGCTGAAATCGAATTTTTAAAATGACTATTCAATCGACACTGGACGGAGGAACATAGTCCTAGGACCAGGACTATGTCAGGATAATCCATGATAGACTACGAACGTAAACTATGGCGACGTATATTTTGAACTCTATAATTTAAACTTTAACTTTTTGTATAAGCCGTGTTGGGTGTTATAATTTTTGCACAACAATTTTCTTTACCAAATATTAAACTATAATATGAAACTCTATTTTTTATGTCTGTCACCACTTAGGCGCTAGAGTCAGCTGTTTATCTTGATCTTTACATAATGATAACCTTTTGATAATATTTGTGTTGGACACGTTTATTAATATTTCATTCTAAAATAATGTTGCTAATAATAATGTTTTGATTTCTTTTGTTATGATGAATACTTATAAAATTTAACTTTGTAACGTAGATAGTATGACTGATAAAAATTAATTAGTGATTAAATTTATAGTTGAACATTGTTTAAATGTTTTCGCTAGACTTTGTTTATAGTAGTTTATTTACTTTGAGTTCGCAAGTAAATGAAAGTTTCTAAACTGAAAGTATAGGTCAGAAAGTCTCGCTTATTGTAAAAATGTTTAATAAATATACCTTATATTTATTAATAAAATTGTTGAAGTCTGCTTTAGTTGTTGTAACTCAGACGCCTTTGAAACAATATAATAAGGCCCATAAGGCCCTTATATAAACTTTAGTAATGTAATCTTTTCAACACAATGGTTGTTTGTCTCTTAAAGACTAGCCCATCTGATTGTTAGATATGTCAAGAATGAGGGAAGTTTCTCTCTAATGAACTGCGCGAAATGACTGTTTATTTCTATTATGATTTTCCACAGAACTCAGTACGATTATTGAGACCATGTAAGAGAACTCTGCTTTGTTTTTGATTTGAATAAACCGTTTATAGTAATGTTATTTAATCTTGCATTTCATGTCGTTTGTAACTCTGTAGCTTGCAACCCTCCCCCTTTCTTTAAGTTATCTCTGGTCGTAAGGAAAGGTTGGAGAGAGCGGTGTAACACTAGCTTCTAATATAAGCTCCTCTAGAAGTTTGATGTATGATATTGGAGATAGATTGCCCGAGGTGTAGACCAGATTCTTGGTACTGAAACAAGATCTGTGGATGTTGCAGTTTCCCACTGGAGCTGACACTCTCCAGATTCCTGGTACAGATACAAGATCTGTGATGTTGCAGTTTCCCACTGGAGCTGTCACTCTCCAGATTCTAATCACGTGACTGAGAAGGTCCCATGAGACATCTTACTGGATCAACGTTATTGTATGGAAAAAGGGAGGCACTAAAGATGTTTGGTTGGGTGAGGGAGGGTTATAAAGACGATGTTAGTAGAACAAGACAAGAGGGAATGAAAGGCTCCGATGAAAGGAAACATTTTGAAAGCAACGATTCGTGAGTCAGAGTGGCAAAATTTCCTTGGCGTAGTTGTTTGATTACAAGTTATGGGAAATATGAATGTCAGAATC